>CAIGRP010097633.1:0-24500 GCA_903798385.1 Fraxinus cuspidata
GATGATATGGATTTGAAGTGATGATTATGTCATGATTACGGGAATAATTCATGTTTTGATTATTTATATCTGATACGAACTCGATTTTCGATAAATATGTATAAATGACAAAGTCTATCTATTTCCAAATTTTCCACTCACAAAGCTATCAACTCACATACTTTCCCACGATTTTTCCTACAGGTAGCAATTGGTTCTTTATAGCTTAAGGAGCCTGATGATTTCAAAGTGGTAGCCACACGACATATTAAGTGACATGATATATTGGATAAAGCACGAAGTAATTATTTGGGCTCATTGCATTATATTTTCCGTAAGCAATTGATTTTGGCACATTATGTAGTAATTCATAGTTAGTCTTGGTGGTGGATCTGGCATTAGTGAGCATCTATCATCGGCGCACGTCATGTTTCGGGTCCACTAGGGCGTGCCATTTCCACGACCATCAAATTTTGATATCATTTTAGGCATCTTATACCTGTAAAAGGCATCATCTTTGTTTCCGGCACCACTATTTTGCAAAGCAATTTTGTCCTTAAAAACAAGATACAATCTCTATCAAGTTTATTAGGAAGGAAGCAGCTGGTTTTCTTCAACAAGGATTTCTTCAGTATGGTGAACATTACTACCAGATGAAAAAGGACGCATAAATTGGCAACCCTGAAAATGTATGTTGTATCCTTGGAGCTCTAGATGCGTGCAGCCAAGTTTATGAGCAGAATGACTATCCTTATAAATTGATGGAGGACAGTACTCTCCAAGGAACCCAATTACCAATATGATACATTGTTTGATATTTTCATTCACATGGTTCCAATATTTTAACGCTGCGAGTCATTCTTTTGAAACTTGATCTCTTTATTATAAATTATCTGTATGCCGTATAATAACTTGATTTAGTCGAATCCCTTTCTCGCAAGACTACAAATCGATGCCCCTCCTAAAAAAAAAAAAAAAACAATGAAGCCAATGTCCACATGTTCTCAATTAATTCAAATTTGGCTGCATCACAATTTTTTGTTGCCCACTGTGGAATTCATTGTTATACCTTCTAGAGATTCAAAAGCAACTACATCATTTAGCAACCAACAATGATCAGACTAGCTTTCCCCTCCCCCTCCTAACATATTCTACTAAGATTATAACTGTCATAAATAGAATCAATTTTGATAACCCACAAGCCATCTTTGAAATATTACCATTTTATGAATACGGGAAAATGAAACCCCAAAGAAAAAACAGGTATCAATGAAGCCGGATTTTTGTAAGGAGTTCAAGTCACAATCTGTGGTGGCAATGTTACAAAAGTCTGTCCTTGATCTGTACATTCATCAACTGAAGTGAAACATCTGAGAAAGATAGATTATAGAGAAGTAAACACTTTTATAGCACATTTATTTGCGTTTTATACAATATTAATAATGAGAAATTAAAATTATCCAATTACAATATCAAGTGTCTTTATAGGTCTTTGGAGTAAGATGATCAATGTAGAGTTTTTTGGAGTCAGGCATTTAACAAAAAAAGGGAAAAAAAGAAAAGGATGGGAGCAAAAGCCCTTTTGATCAGCATTGCAAAACAGACGCTAACATCTCAACAGGTAGCTAGAAAAAAGCTCTGACACCCACCCACCCCCCGGGCCTTTTGATATCCTTTCTTTTCTTCAAGAAAAAAGCTCTTCTACAAGCTTACTAGACTGATAGGTCTCTGATGATTTTGCTGTGGAACAAGAATAACTGCAAATGTATGTGTATTCGTGGGATTAAAAATGAACTGAAATAGAAGAACGAATTTGTATTGTTGTATTACTGAAATGAATCCAAATGATGAGCATTTGAGAGGCCTGTCTCTCTTCCACTATCACATCCAAATCCTGCCTGGTGAAATGAAACTACCCTCCCTCTATTTATAGATAAAAATCAATACAACTTACTCTATTAATATCCCCCTCTAAAACAAGAACTTGAAGGCGCCCATTAGAGACGTGGTGATGGAATAAAGCTAAGACTTGAAGGAATAAATAGACTTTCAACGTCCCACAAGTGTGCTAGGTTAAAAACTATGAAGAAGGACGGGAGTTGCTATATGGAAGTGATTCAAATTCTTCCCAAGTAGAATTTGTACCAATGACGACTTCGGCTCCACTAAGCTAGTAAGGTATACAATGAACTTAACAAAGTGGATTATATTTAATTATAGATTGTTCAATACCAATGCAAAGAGGGGAATGTACATTCATTAACAGAAGTAAACTATCTGAGAAAGATAGATTATAGGGAAGTGTACACTTTATAGCACATTTCTCTGTGTTCTATTCTATCATTAATCAATCCCAAATGGCAGCAAGTCTCCTAAGAAAATGATAAAAACATTGCAAGTCAAAGCTTCTGCCTGCAGCCTGAAGTTCCGATAAAAATTATAGCAAAACAAGATGTGATAAACATAGCGTAAAGATAGCCCGGAAAGTTAAATAGAAAGTACAATTAATTGTAGAGCATTGAAATATCAACCTATATTTGCTAGCTAGTTCATAAAGTACAGCTGAGACTCATCTTATAATACAACATCAAACCTGTTAAACTGCACCACTCTCTATATGCATTTCTTTTATTTAATGATCCTGTCCAAGCCACGTTCAATAGAATCGGCAATGGGAATGATCTTTCCAGACAACCTTTGTTTAAGAGTACTTTCCCGACTAGTCCAGCGCCAGAGAAGTGCACACTGCTGTTGGAAAGTGCATTTCCAATATTAACCACTGTTGAGACATGAGTTCGCGGTACCAGTTCCACGACATTCTTACTGCACTGCTGGAATTTATGTGCAGCTTTTACTGCACTGCTGATTTTCTATTAAAGCTCCATTGAACATTTGATGTGGCATTTGTCAACAATTTGTGCACAAGAAATGTGAAGAGAATAGGAGGGTCTTTATTGAATACAAGGACAATTAATTCTTCTTCAAATTACTAAGCCAATTTCACATTAGATTAAATCGTAAAGGACAATATTGCAAATGAAGTTTAGGGTGTGTTTGATGGATATTATTGAGGAAATAATGTATTTAAAATAGTGATATAATGAAAATATGCTGTTAAAAAGTAAGGAAAAATTATTTATGTGATGAAAAATATTATTTTATTAAAAAATGTGTGGTTGAAAATGAGTTTTGAAAAAATATATTTTGAAAGAATATTTACCAAACAGGGCTTAATTTCTTTTCCTTTTATACTCTCGTGTTATTCTATACAAATATGAATAGCGACCGATGCGCACTTAACTCTTTCAAAACCAACCATCCAACGTCACCTACTTCCCTCAATGTGGGCTTCTAAGGTTTACTTAACAGCAGCTATGGCATTGGCAACCTTGGCCTTATATCTGTAGACTCCTTCCAAACTAAACAACTAATAGCAAGATATTTCATTTCACCCTTTGGGTTTACTATAACAGCGGCATTATCTTTGAAATACATGTAAACCCCATC
The DNA here is from genome assembly GCA_903798385.1 of Fraxinus cuspidata. Lineage (NCBI taxonomy): Eukaryota > Viridiplantae > Streptophyta > Magnoliopsida > Lamiales > Oleaceae > Fraxinus > Fraxinus cuspidata. Next base: position 3,487 of record CAIGRP010097633.1, read on the forward strand.
CTTTAGCAGCCACGGCATATGTTGCTGCACGATAACTGCAGATATCCTTTCTTTCTCAAATCAGGCTTGCCCTCTTCATGGTGGCCATTGCCTTAATGGAATTATTATAAAGATTTCAAGTGCCGTGTTATCAGTATAGTTCACTACCATCGCCACCATCAGACCCAGCAAGAACTTGTTAATGGCCGATCCTCCTCGCCCTCGCTTGGACATTATAAGTAAGCAAACGGAGAGGAGTTTGCACAGAATTATGGGACAATAAAAATAAAGATGCAATTCTGAGTAGAGGTGGCAGAGAAGTTTTTGATATGGACTTGCCGGAAGGAGGTGTCTACTTCAGTGGTGGCTGTCAACATTGGTGGTTGTGCGGTACGGCAGATATGGATGTGGAGTTCAGACTTTCGGTGTGTGTATAGGTTTTGTGGGTGAAATGTGTGGGGAGGAGGGTTTTGAGTGAAGTGGCAATGCGATTTTGAGGTAGGCCAAAAAAATTCTTCACGCTCTTTTTAAGGTAGTTGGACTGCCCATTCCATTTTACTTTTTGTAGAAAATATAAAATGTCAAACTGAAAATTTATTCAATTTATTTTGGTATTCAAGTTTTTGAACTATTAATTTTGGTGCAATGGTTGATTCAATTATCTTAAATTCTGCCAAATAGGCACTTGAACTACACATAACCTTTATAAGAAATAACATTTTCGTTTGCATATATGTATTGACCTCACTCGCAAACATTCATTCCATGTATTTAAAGCTACGAATGAAGTTTATTTAGGTTAACACATTTTTCAGTTAAAACCTTCTTTCGTTAATGTTGCCAAAGATTCCATTTGCAATCTTGCTATAATTGGTGAGTAGATTTTTGCCCACATTTACATTTGTAACGGCTCACATAAGAATTTAAGATAACTTTAGAGGATGCTATTAAAAGGGGTTGTAATAGATTGACTTGTAGACATAACGTGTGCTTTAATTTAAGTCATAAGTCTAAGTAAATGTAGTGACATTAAATCTATATTATTGACCCATCATTCAATGCTATATAAATAAGATGATTCAATATCATGATACTCTTTACCTTCTTTTTTTTTTTTTCATTTAAAATTGTACATGAAAAATAATAGATAATACGAAAAATAAATAAGTAAAAATGAGGATAGTTTAAAGTTGTGTTAATATGTGACATCCAATTCAATTTTTAATAAAATTATAAAATATCAAATTTTTATAGGAATTTTGTAAGTGTAGTTACAAAACTCTCAATTTTTTGATGTACTAGTATCTAAACTGGTGATTTTGAAACATATAAATCAACTTGTTAGAAAGACTTTAAAATTCTATGAAGCTATATATAATTCTTTTAAGGTAAGAGAAATTTTGGCATATTAGAATCTATTAACGTCGCTTTCAACGTTATAATATGTTAAGATTTATTAACGTCACTTCCAACTGCCGTAAAATATTAGAAACATTTTGCTAGAAAATAGACCACACAAAAAGTTTGCTAGAGTACAAACAAACAAATATTGTTTCACTAACATTTAATAATCACAAAAGCGCGTCTAACTTCAATCCTTGAATGCGAGTATTTAATTTTACACTAACACCACCGATTCAACTTAATTGACTATAACACCCTCAACTACACAATAAATGCACTTTTTTGGAATCTTCTTCTGCTCCTCATCAATCGCTTCTCCTTCATTAAGCCGCCCTTTCTCAGCCCTTCTCATAGCCATTTTGTCTTTTGATCCTTCCTTAGCCTCAAGAATGAATGTTGTGAGCTTGTCCCTCATGTCAACATCTGAAGTGAAACCACAGGCAGCACATTTGAGATTGATCATCTGTGATTTTGTGACGATGATTTATGTTTCAGGATTCCCACAACCATAACACTGGACATACTTCTTGATGAAGTTCTCAAGAAGTGCAGCAAGTTTTGAAGTGTCATGAGCTCCATTCACATGTGAAATACCAGTTTCTCATTGAACTTGGATTGAGCTCCGTGTTTGCTGTGTAAGCAGCAGGCCTGCCCAGGGCCTTGCAATGTCAACCATGTTGACCAAATTTGTCTTGATGCCATTTCCACGACCCTCAATTTTTGTTATCATTTTAGGCATCTTATACCTGCAAAAGGCATCATCTTTGTTTCCGGCACCAATAATTTGCAAAGCCATTTTGTCCTTAAAGACAGGATACAATCTCTATCAAGTTTATTAGAAAGGAAGCAGCTGGTTTTCTTCAACAAGGATTTCTTCAGTATGGTGAATGTTACTACCAGACGAAAAAGGGCGCATAAATTGGCAACCCTGAAAATGTATGTTGTATCCTTGGAGCTCAAGATGCATGCAGCCAAGTTTATGAGCAGAATGACTATCCTTATATTTTGATGGAGGACAGTACTTTCCAAGGAACCCAATTACCGACATGATACATTGTTTGATATTTTCATTCACATAGTTCCAATATTTAAACACTGCGAGTCATTCTTTTGAAACTTGATCTCTGTATTATAAATTATCTGTATGCCATAGAATAATTTGATTTAGTCAAAACCCTTTCTCGCCCCCTAAAAAAAAAAAAAAAGCCAATTCCACATGTTCTCAATTAATTCAAATTTGGCTGCATCACAATTGTTTGTTGCCCACTGTGGAGTTCATTGTTATACCTTCTAGAGATCCAAAAGCAACTAGATCATTTAACAACCAACAATGATCACACTAGCTTACCTGTCCCCCTCCTAACATATTCTACTAATATTATAACTGTCATAAATAGAATCAATTTTGATAACCCACTAGCCATCTTTGAAATATCACCATTTTATGAATACGTGAAAATGAAAACTCAAAGAAAGAAAGACCAAACATAAAAACAGGTATCAATGAAGCCGGATTTTTGCAAGGAGTTCAAGTCCCAATCTGTGGTGGCAATGTTACAAAAGTCTGTCCTTGATCTGTACATTCATCAACAGAAGCGAACCATCTGAGAAAGATTATAGAGAAGTAAACAATTTTAGAACACAATTCTTTGCGTTCTATACAATACTATTAATGTGAAATTAAAATTAGCCAACAACAATATCAAGAGTCTTTATAGGTCTTTGGAGTAATATGATCAATGTAGAGTTTTTTGGAGTCAGGCATTTAACAAAAAAAAAAGAGAGAGAGAGAGGAAAAAAAAGAAGAAGGATGCGAGCAAAAGCCCTTCTGATCAGCATTGCAAAACATAGACACTAACATCTCAGCAGGTAGCTAGAAAGGCAAGACCCAGTCAAGCTCCAATCTGAACCCCACCCCCCTGGCCTTTTGATATATCCTCATTTTTTTCTTCAAGAAAAAAGCTCTTCTACGAGCATACTAGACCGATAGGTCTCTGATGATTTTGCTGTGGAACAAGAATAATTGCATATGTATGTGTATTCGTGGGATTAAAAATGAACTGAAATAGAAGAACGAATTAGTATTGTTGTATTACTGAAATGAAACCAAATGATGAGCATTTGAGAGGCCTGTCTCTCTCCCAATATCACATCCAAATCCTGCCTAGTGAAATGAAACTACCCTCCCTCCATTTATAGATAAAAATCAATATCTCTCACTTTATTAAAATCCCCTCTAAAACAAGAACTTGTGGGCACCTATTAGAGACGTGGTGATGGAATAAAGCTAAGACGTGAAGGAATAAATAGACTCCCAACGTCCCACGAGTATGCTAGTTTAAAAACTAAGAAGAAGGACCGGGAGTTGCTATATAGAAGTGATTCAAATTTTTCCCAAGTAGAATGTGTACCAATGACGACTTCGGCGCCACTGAGCTAGTAAGGTATACAACGAACTTAACGAAGTAGAATATAATTAACCATAGATTGTTCAATACCAATGCAAAGAGGGGAATGCCGAAATTATTACACAGGTCAAAATCTATGGATCAACCATTGAAATTTTAAGCATTTCCTTGGAGAAGAAATACAACTGGTCACCTTTAGAAATTATTACACAGATCAACAGGATTTTATTCCCTAAAACAAAATGATACGAACAGTGTAGCTCATCAAACAAGTATGTTTTACGAGTACGAAACTCCAACAAGGCCAAGGCATCAATAAGTTCAGTTATGATAATACAGCACAAGAAAGTTTGATAATTAAGAAACCTGACTACTTACACAGCAGTAAAATGTCAACCAAGATTCACTAGTTCATAAACAACATGCTTCAAGCCTTCAACAGCCAAGATTCATATTACAATGAACATCAAACCAGTTTAACCTCGTCTGTACTGGAAGAACATGCTGAGTTACTCGACTCTGTCGTAGGGATGCAAAGCGCTGAATTTCAAAGGAGTTTGAGTTTCTTTGATTAAGGAGGAAGTTGTCCGGTGGGCAGAACATATTCAACTTCCCAAGGGCTTACTTGTTTCATATTCTCGATGATTTCATGTTCATCCCATACTACCTGCAATATAAAAATTATGAGAATTAATGTATGAAGGTAATTAACAATATTTCCATTTAGACTGGATCATTTAAGTGTTCGAGTACACCACAGATGCAACATTAGTAATACATAGTCCTCATCAACTGCACACAGCAATTTCAGAAGGACCATTAATATATTTTACAGTTAATCATTACAAAAGACAAACATCCCAAACAAAACAAACATCTCTTTTATTGTATTTTATTTTCCAGCCAAATGGGGCACGTTTAACCCAACCACTTCCAATCCGATGAAAATCAACAATGACAATGGTAGCCACATTTTAAGATTCTACTAAACTGCACATATAACCTAATCACTTTGACTTTAACAAAACCTATAACAATAATGTTCAATAGAGTATAGCATCTAATCAAGTCAATCTACGACATTACCAATAAATCTTCAACCGAACAAACAATATAAATCCCCGTAGTATACGAGAGCAACCTGGCAACTTAAGTTTTCGTGGCAATGCACCAAAGAACATCTAATAGATAGCACCAAAATTATCACCAACAATACCAAGCAAATCTGAAACTGTTGTTCACACTCGTCCTATTAAGTGAAGGTATGGAAAGAAAGGGATTCATACCCTAGGTAAACAAGAACCTAAACAGCAGTTCCAATGCAACATCGTGAACCACTCGGCCATTCTCCTGGTAATTCATATTCCAATATAGATTATTGCAATAGGTAGTAGGTACATCCATTTTGAATATACAAATAAAAAGTTTTTTTTTTTTTATCAAAGTTGAGAAAAATCTTTCCTTCAGGGGTCCGAGATATGATGAAAATAGACTTACTATGGGAGATATTCTTGCTACTTCATTTGCACAAATTTGTACATGAATGGTACTAACTAAATTAAGGAACAAAACCACTTCAAAATCATTTAATTAAATCTAATTACTGTATCATTCTACAAGATCCAGTTTTTCCAACTTATTACTATAACCTCATCACCACCCCATAGTATTCCTTCAACAGTAACAAAAACGGCACACACATATACCTGAAGCATTCGCCAGGGAGAGGCAATCCATGTGCCACCGTGAGAAGAATTGGTCGCGGAAATAGTACCCAGAAACAAATTCATTTTTTGAAAACAGCTCAGTCTCCACAGCCATCTTAACCCGCATGCCTGAACTCTTGGAAATGAACAAATCATTCCTCCACCCTTTCTGCACGAACTACAAAATCCCTAGTCCCCACCCTCAGATAATACTCTACATCGAAAGAAATTCCTTTTATCAGCCAAAGAAATTGCCTCCAATGCCAATTCTTCCCTCTCCTCCCTCTTTGCCAACGAAAAATTTCTCCTCCCCATTTTGTCCGCGTGAATCGCTCTCCTAATGCCGACGAAGAGCTCATTGGTTAAGTTCTTGCGAAAAAAAAAAAAAGAGAATCCCCAGCAACAAGTTTTTTCCTGTTCAAGAACCTGTTCCGGCCAGAGGTGAGAAAGTGCCGGCTACCATAAACATGGCGAAACTCCCGTGCAAAGTTAAAATTATCTTTAAATACCAAATTCTGGAATGCAATTGGTGGCTCTGCAGAGAAATCGATCCGGGGGAAATCAATTCAGCACAAGATTTGGGAACACAAAACCTACCGTATTGTTTGTTAACATCGGACCAAGTCAAAATCTTGGCATAAGAAGTCACGTCGTTTTGCTCATTTTCACTGTTATTGCCAACTTCTCTGAGGCGAGACGGCGCGGGTGGAGGTGCTGCAGATGAATTTTAGCATAACTTGATCGGAGTCGTCAGAGAGGAATTGAACAGAACTGACCCGGCACAGAATAAAGGGTCGTCTGAGGAATAAACCGTATCTCTGAATTGGGGTGGCCGATGAATTTTCAAGGTGACCTTGTGGGAAGTAGTAGAGGCGGGAACTGCATGGAGGAATTTGAACAGAAAAAAGGATGGGGGAGAGCAAAAATTCCTTCACGCGCTTCAAGTCCTCTGCAGTACACGTTCTATGTGAAGTTTATCACACAAGTCCTTCAAAAAATCATTCAATTTATTTTAGTGCTTGGGTTTTTTATTGGATGGGATAAAAAATTCATCCTATATTCCGCTGAGTACTTAAAACTTTTTACAAGTATTTTCATTCACACGAGCAATTTTAAAAGTCATCGTTGAAGTTACTTCCTTCGGCAAATGCATGTCTGTGCATTTTTGGGAAAAAAAAATTCAGTCACGAAAATCTTAACACGATGTTAGGTTTTCGTTTCCATTTGAGATTGTATTTTTCACACTTTTTCTTTGCTAATGCTCCCATGTTAATTTAAAATTACTTCAGATGATGCTATTAAGCCTTCGTTTTTCAAATTTATAAATGGTTGATTAGTAGAATAGTAAGAAAAATATTAATGGATCGCAAGAAATGTAGGGATAAAAATAAGTAGTAATTATAAATGTGTGATTTAAATTAATGTTTAACTAAATTTTTAAATCATTTATAATTATATAGCCAAACGATGGCTAAAAGTGGAGTTGTATTTGGTTGACTTGAAAACATGACCCATACTTGAATGGCTAAACGATGGCTAAGTAAACAAGATGCAAATTTAGTAATACTAGTGCGCGCACGTGCGATGCACGTGTTAGAGTTTAGTTGGGTAGTTAATAGCGTGAAGTGATTATTTGGTGTGCAATCTGACGAAAACACAATACTTTTCTATTTTGATTTCTCTATAAATTCATTCCACCCGTTGCCTCCATTTTCTATCTTCAAACTATTCCAATTCTATTCACCTAAACAATCATCCTATTAAAAAGAAAAAAAAAAGTCCTAAATCTCAAGATTAAATCAGATGGCCGAGGTAGCTATTTTCCTAATTTTCCTTAAATCTCAATTCGTACGGTTTTTATTAACGAAAAACTGTCAATTATTTACATTTCTATGTATGTTTACAATAACCAACATATGTTTGAAGCAAAATGTTATTTACTTGAGATTTTGTAAGTTTCTGATTTAAATTGGCATCACAAATAATGTAATGGAAAATGAACGAGTTACTGCTGCACACATTTAATAAAACTGGCTTACGATAGTCAGCTTACTTATCTGTTAGTATCCTTCTAAAACATGGCTTTATATAAAAGTTACAAAATAAATAATGGTACATGACAATGCAAATCATTTCACATAATTTTATCTAATCAAAATAAGTAATGTTCTAACTTGAAGTCTACTAAAATGCAAAAAGGATCAACAGGGTTCTATCAGCTTACTGGCGAAAGTTCCAGTTATTAAACAAAACTGGATAGTTCATGTACAATAAAAATAATAGGGTGCGTAAGCAATGCAGAAAAAGGAGCGCAAATATTCAATTCTTATTTATAGAAAAAAACAGCAAAAAACAGAGAACAGAGAAAATCCGACCTCAGTTTATTAGATAGTCATCTCTGTTCGATTACACAGATGAACCTAATACCATACATAAGCAATGATGAGTAATCAGGATACATTTGGTTTCGCATATTTGAACAAATGGAACAACAAGTGTTAAATAATACACACTTAGAACAATGTTTCCGTCAATTCTCCGTGTGGCACGGAGGTACCGAGCTTGTCTCCGTGCCTCACAGAGACACGCCGTGTCTCCGTGTGGCATGGAAGCACAAGGCGTGCCTCCGTGTGGCACGGAGGTACCGGGCTTGTCTCCGTGCCTCACGGAGACACACCGTGTCTCCGTGTGGCACGGAGGTACCGGGCGTGCCTCCGTGTCACACGGAGACACGCCTGGAGGTATTCGGCGTGCTTCCGTGACTCTCTCTCTCTCACACACACGCACGCACGCGCATCAAGAGATCTCTCGTAAACGAAAACTCATCTTAATCTCTCGCTGTTACAGTGAAGGTATGGAAAGAACCCCCCTAAGAACATTCAGAATTTCCTCAAGAAAGGTACAATCTTTATAAAAATTATGAGGTTCTATCATCTATGCGCATATAATGTGTTTTTAATTCTTATGAAAATCTGTTGCTGGGAGGGGCACTGTATCAGTTTCAATGCAATCAACACATGATATTAATGGAATTTATGCAAAAAGGTGGTTTCCATTAGAAGTATCAATCTGACGAGTTTGCTGTTTTTCACTCGTTGTTCGCTCCGGAGACTCGTGCTGCTACATGCTGATTCTCAACGCCATCTTCAAATCCTAGCTGGATAAAGGAATACGACGCCGTTTTGGGTGACGATAGGAGAAATCAACACGTGTAAAAAAAAAACTCCCTCTTTTATATAGTTAGGATAAACACTATCACCATCAACTGCATGAAGGCCACAGATAAAAAGATTTTCACTGATTGAATCATTCAATTTATTTGGGTATTCAAGCTTTCAAACTATTAATTTTAGTGCAATTGTTGATCCAATTATCTTAAATTCCGCCAATAGGCACTTGAACTACACGTAACCTTTGTAGGAAAGAATATTTTCGTTTGCATATGTCCATTGACCTCACTCGCAAACATTCATTCCACGTATTTAATTTTATGAATGAAGTTCATGTCAATAAACACATTTTTCAGTCAAACCTTCTTTCGTTGTTGCTAAAAATTCCATTTGCAATCTTGTAATGATTGAGTAAATGTTTGCCCACATTTAATTTGTAGAGCCTCGCGTATGAATTTAAAATAAGACTTTTTCATTCCTCCGGGTTACAGGAAAATGCAAGATGTAGTTGCGCCCTCTTCTATGAGAATAGGTATACTAGGAGCTCAAAAACATGTAAACACACTTTACAAAATGGTATTAAAAGGGGATTGTAATGGATTGACCCGAAGACGTGAGTTGTGCTTGACATTAAATGACAAGTTTAATTAAATGTATGGACATGAAAATCATATTATTGACATATCATTCAATGACATCTAAACAAGATGATTCAATATCATGATACTCTTTACTTTACTTTATTTTTATTTTTTCATTTAAAATTGTAATTAAAAAAGATAAAAAATAAATAAACTTCCACCCCCTCCCCCACATCCCTAAAGTCTTGTTAATATGTAACATCCTATTTAAATTTTAATAAAATTATAAAGCATCAAAGTCCTAAAGGAATTTTATAATTGTAGTTTCAAAACTTTCGATTTTTTGATGTACAAGTATCTAAACTACTGATTTTGAAACAAGTCAATCAAGTGGTTAGAAATCATTCAAAATTCTATTACACTATATATAAACTCTTAAGGTAAGAAAAATTTTGGCATATTAGAATCTATCGACATCACTTTCAATCGTTATAAAATATTAAAATTATTTTACTTGCAAATAGACCACACTCTATATTTGAATTCCTACAATTAAAAATTATCGAGAAAGCAAAGTTTATTTTGTGTGCAGAAAAAGTTTGCAAAGTACGAACAAACGAATATTATTTCAGTGGTATTTAACAATCACAATAGTGTGTGTAGCTTCAAACCTTCAACTTAAGTGAACTTAAATTACTATAACACCCATACCTACACAATAAATGCACTTTTTTGGAATCTTTTGAATAGGTGGAGTTAAAAGAAGTTTTGGAATAAGAGGAGGGCAAAATGGAAAATTAATTAACGGTTGTGTATTCAAAAAATAGTATACGAAAAGTCTGCAATTATTATGTGAGATTCAGAATTTATTTATTTTGAAGCACAAAAAGTAGTGGACACGATGTATTTATAAGCACACCCAAACTTGTGCTTAATTAATAGTATCAGTAGATACAAATACATAATAATTAATTGTTTAAGATGGTTTTATAACCACATCGATACATGTTTTTTAGTACATCAATGCAAGTAGCTAACTCTCTATACACTACAACGGCACCACCAAAACATCTTACGAAATTTGTCCTTTTATGGTGATAAAATATATACTCTTCCATCACGACTCTTACGTGACCCTTAGAATTTTAGGACTGCACGGAATTTGCATGCAACCTTTATTGCTTTTGAAGTTTAAACTATTTTTCAGTTTTTCAATTCTTTCAATCAAAAGATAGACATTAAGATGTTTGCGGTTCATTAAGACATTATAGGTTAAAAAAATTTGTCAAAAATTTAATAAACACGTTTAACTCTGTTAACAATTGTGACCTGCCATTGATGGTACCTACAACTAGATCGAGTTCCTTGGATTCCCTATACCTACCTCTATACAAATACAGGCAAGACTTAATAATGAGTATATGTTTTTATTGCTATGCTCACTAACGCTGTTCCAATATTTAAACACTGTTTCAATTTATTTTGGTATTTAAGCTTACAAACTATTAATTTTGGCGCAATGGCTGAACCAATTATCTTGAATTCTGCAAAATGGGCTCTTGAACTACATGTAACCTTCCTAGAAAAGAATATTTTCGTTTGCATATATCTATAGGCCTCATTTGCAAACATTCAATCCACGTATTTAATTTTAAGAACAAAGTTCATTTCAGTAAACACATTTTTCAGTTAAAACATTCTTTCATTGTTGCAAAAAATTTCCACTTGCAATCTTGTAATGGGTGAATAGATGTTACCCCACATTTTCATTTGTAGTGCCTCGCATATGAATTTAAAATAAGACTTTTTCATTCCTCTGGTTACGGGAAAATGCAAGATGTAGTTGCGTCCTTCTTCTATGAGAGTAGGTATAATAGAAGCCCAAAAACTTGTTCACACACTTTATAAAATGCTATTAAAAGGAGGTTGTAATGGATTGACTTGAAGACAATGACGTGTACTTGGCATTAAATGGCAAGTTTAATTAAATGTAGTAACATGAAAACCATATTATTAACTTATCATTCAATGACATCTAAACAAAATGAAGAAAAATTTCGGAAGAGTACAAACAAACAAATATTTTTTTCATCGAGTAGTTTGTGGAGCTTCACATCTTCAATGCAAGTAGTTAATTCTACACTACAACACTATCGATTCAACTTAAATGACTATAACACCCTCACCTACACAATAAATGCACTTTTTGGAATCTTCTGAATATGGTGGAGTTAAAAGACATTTTGGAATAAGAGGAGGGAAAATGGAAAACTAAGGGTTGCGGTATTCAAAAAATAGTATACGAAGATGCTACAATTATTGTGTGAGATCCATAATTTATTTATTTTGAATCACAAAAAGTAGAGAACCGATATATTTATAAGCACACACAAACTTGTGCTTAATTAATAGTAGTAGTATATACAAATACATAACAATTAATTGTTTCAGAGAATTTAATTACCACACTGATACGTGTCTTTTAGTACTTCAACGCAAGTAGCTAACTCTTTATACACTACAACTGCACCACCAAAACATCTTACCAAATTTGTCCTTATATGGTGATAAAATCTATGAAATATATACTTTTCTATGATGACTCTTACGTGAACCTTAAGAGTTTAGTAGTGCACGGAATTTCCATGCGACCTTTATTGCTTTTGAAGTTTAAACTATTTTTCATTTCATCAATTATTTCTATCGAAAGATAGACATTAGGATATTTTTGGTTCATTAGGACATTATAGGTTTAACAAAAGTGTTCAAGATTTAATAAACACATTTAACTCTGTTAATAGTTGTAACCTGCTGTTGATGGTACCTACAACTAGATCTAGTTCCTTGGATTCTCTATATCTACCTCTATATACCAATATGGACAAGATTCAATAATATGCATATATTTTCATTGCTATAATAAATACCAATATTAAAACACTGTGGATAGTCTTGCGAGAAAGGGTTTTTCAATTTTCTCAAATTGTGTAGATAATTTATATATAATAAAGACATCAAATTAATTTTGATGACCCTCAAAGTCATCTTTGAAATATCACCCTTCTATGAATACATGAAAATAAACCTCCGAAGGAAGTAGAACCAAACAAAAAAACAGGTACCACTAAAGCTGGATTTTGCAAGGAGTTCAAGTCCCAATCTGTCGTAGCAATGTTACCTGGAGTATGTCTATGATCTGTACATTCATTAGCAGAAGTGAACTATCTGAGAAAGATAGATTATGAGAAATATAGATTATGGGGAAGTGTACACTTCTATAGCACATTTCTTTCTGTTTTATTCCATATTACTAAAAAGAATTAAAAATTTCCCTATTACAATATCAAGAGTCTCTATAGTTATTTGAAGTATGATCATCAATTTAAAGTTGTTCGGAATGGATAGTTCGGTTAAATAGAAAGAAAAAGATGTAATGACGGCACTTAAGCCAATCCCATATTAGATTAAATTATAAAAGACTGTATGTGCAATCTCGATTTAATCTATCTAATCAACCATAACTACTTCACTGCAAAATGCTGGACAAATGCTTTTGAATCAATCTCATCATTCACCTTATAAAATGTCAATACATTAAGTCCAAAATAAAATTTAATGACTTAAAAAAAAACAGATAATCAATCCTAATTAATAGCAGCCTGCCTAAGAAAATAAGATAATGCATTGCAAATATCCTAAGAAAAATAAGTAAAACATTGCAAGTCGAACCTTTGTGCCTGTAGATATTATAACGAAACAAGATGTGCAAAACGTAGCGTAAACATAGCACGGCAGAGTTCAAGTGAAAATATAATTAACCTATATTCACTAGCTCAATTTATAAATACATCAAACCTGTTAAACTGCACCAGACTGTGCATTTCTTATATTTCATCTTCTCCACAACCACATTCGATGGGATCGGCAATGTATATGGACTTTCCGAATAACCTTTCTCTAAGAGTTGTATGACTAGTTCAGTGCGGCACACAGTTGTCAGAAAGTGAATTTCCTTTATTAACCACTGTTGAGACATGAGTTCATGTAGCCAGTTCCACAACATTCTTACTGCACTGCTGATTTTCTACTAAATCTCCATTGAACATTTCATGTGACATTTGTCAAAAAATTGTGCAAAAGATTTGTGGAGACATCAGGAGGGTCTTAGTTGAATACGAGGACAATTAATTCTTTTTCAAATTATTAAGCCAATTTCGCATTAGATTAAAATGTAAAAGATAGTACTATAAGTAAAATTTAATTTATTTTCCTTTGATACTCTCTCTTTTTACTCTACCTGACCAACCATACAAATAAGAATAGCTACTGAGGCGCACATACGGTCCAATAGCAACTACTTCGATTAATGCCGGTTTTTAAGGTTTACAACGGTAGCCATGGCATTGGCTGCAATAGAAAACCTTGGCCATAAATCAGCACACTCCTCCCCAATCAGACCATTAAGAGTACAACATTTCATTTCACCCTTTGGGTTTACTATAACAGCCGCATTATCTTGAAATACATGTAAACCCCATCCTTTAGCCGCCATGTCATATGTTACTATAACTGCAGGCATCCTCGTCTATCTCAGGTCATGCTTGCCCCCTTCATGGTGGCCAGCGCCATATAATTCTGTAAGCAAAAGGAAACTGGTTTAGCCAGCCCTTATCACCTTAATGGAGATAGTATATAGATTTTATGTGCCGCGTTATCTGTCCAGTTCACTATCATCGTCACCATCAGACAAAGAAGGGACTTGTTAATGGCCAATCCTCCCCACCCTTGCTTGGATATTTTTGGTTTGCTGCCTGTAAGTAATGATGGGAGAAGAACTTATAGTGTGATATTGTTACTTTGACGTGGAACCAACTAATTTATTTACGAAATAATTAGTAGCAATTTCAATTTTCCAAGAGAAAGAGTACTTTGTGAATGATTGGATTGAACAAATCATACTTTTAAGCACCAATGCTTTTTTCTTGGTTTACAAACAGTTGCAAGTCGAATTCTCCATATAGAAATTATAGCGAAGATAGATGTGGAAAACATTACAGTATAACATTATACAATAAGTCACATCGAGGAATTACGACACAGGTTTTCTGTTCCCTAAACCAAGTGATACAACCAATACAACCAACTCATAAAACAGCATGCCAAAATTTGTATAAAAACATGAATAACATACATTATTTTAATGTCGACCTGCATTCAGAGACTATGCTTATAATCCAACATCAAACCTATCAAACTGGTTTGCCCTCGACCTGCATTCAGAGACTGCTTATAATTCAACGGGATCAGCAATATGAATGGTCTTTCCGAACAGCTTGAATGAATTGACAACTACATTTTTCTAAGAGTGCCCTTGTTGTCCAACTAGTTCACGGATGCTGTTCTGAGTTCTGACCACTCAGTGATAAATTCTGCGAGCTTGAATTTCCATTTATTAGCCAATGTTAAGAAAGTGCTCGATTCATGTTCCACGACATTCTCAACTGGATATTTGGTGGGAACTATCATTCTGATCGGACAAGGACGAGTGCATATGTTGATCTGACAAGTTACTCGACTCATTCTTGTGGAAGTAAAACTCTTTCTCTTCATCAAGTGGAATCCCAAAGTTGAGCTTTGAGTTTGAAGGATGAAGTTGTGGGGTTGACAGAACATATTCAACTTCCCAAGGGCTTATTGTGTTCATATTCTGCATAATTTCAGGTTGATCCCATAATACCTGCAACTGAAAATTCGTGAAAATTTGGAACCAATCTAAGCTATATGTACATTATTGTTTACATCTTCCTTGACATTCTCCCAATGTGTCAAGTTTGGGCAGTGAAGTGATAGCGTGTTGTAGAAATCAATGGCTTTGATGGATACCATGTGGAATAGTGTCAAACTTAATATAAAAGAGAATATAACGTGATTCATAAAAAGATTTTCACTGATTAGATCACTGGAAGACTAAATGCGTACAATGACCAGATCACTTACATACTCAAGTAAACAAGATGCAAATTTAGTAATATAAACACGATCGTCATCAACTGCATGAAAGGCGACAATTTTCACTGATTGGATCATTCAATTTATTTTGGTATTCAAGCTTTCAAACTATTAATTTTGTTGCGATGGTTGAACCAATTATCTTGAATGCCGCCAAATAGGCTCCTGAACTACATGTAACCTTTATAGGAAAGAATATTTTCGTTTGCATATATCTATAGGCCTCATTCGCAAACATTCATTCCACGTATTTAATTTCAAGAACGAAGTTCATTTCAGTAAACACATTTTCAGTTAAAACATTCTTTCATTGTTGCAAAAAATTCCATTTGCAATCTTGTAATGGGTGAGTAGATGTTAGCCCACATTTTCATTTGTAGTGCCTCACGTATGAATTTAAAATAAGACTTTTTCATTCCTCTGGTTACAGGAAAAATGCAAGATGTAGTTGCGTTTTTCTTCTATGAGAGTAGGTATAATAGAAGCCCAAAAACTTGTTAACACACTTTATAAAATGCTATTAAAAGGAGGTTGTAATAGATTGACTTTAAGACAATGACTTGAACTTGGCATTAAATGGCAAGTTTAAATAAATATAGTAACATGAAAACCATATCATTGAATGACATCTAAACAAAATGATTCAATATCATGATACTCTTTACTTTATTTTTATTTTTTCCATTTAAAACCGTATTTAAAAAATAAAATAAATAAATGATAAATGAGGATTGTTTAATCTTCCACACCCCCCCCCCCCCATCCCTAAAGTCGTTTTAATACGTAATGTTCTATTTAAATTTTAATAAATTATAAAGCATCAAACTCTTACAAGAATTTTATAATTGTAGTTTCAAAACTATCAATTTTTTGACGTACAAGTGTCTAAACTCATTTTTAAACAAGTCAATCAACTTGTTAGAAATCGTTCAAAATTCTATAAAACTATATATAACCCCTTTAAGATAAGGGAAATTTTGGCATATTGGAGTCTATTGACATCACTTTCAACCGTTATAGTATGCTAAGATTTATTTAGGTCACTCACAACCGCTATAAAATATTAAAATTAATTTGCTTGCGAATAGACCACACTCTGTATTTGAATTCCTACAAAAATTATCAAGAAAGCAAAATTTATTTTGTGTGAAGAAAAAGTTTGCGAGAGTACAAACAAACAAATATTGTTTCAGTAGGCAGTGTGTGCAGCTTCACATCTCACTACAATAAATTTATACTTACAAAATTTTGAGAGATTGAAATTTGTCGGAGTTCACTTTTCGCCACAAAAATATGCTTCATAGGGTTGTGATTTGTTTCAAAATTTTCATTAGTGGGAGGACTTGTGTTCACAAAATTTTGTATTTTTTCTCGAAAAAAAATTGACTGGCAGGATATATCTTTTGCCTTCAAAAATGTTTGACCTGTGTGTAGACTAATAATTATTTAGAAAACTTTTCGATTTTTAGTTTTATTTTTAGTCATTACAAACTGTATATTTGAAGTGAAAAGATAATTGAAAAGAAAAAAGGAATGATATTTATTCTTTAGCAACATTCAAAGTCCGTTGTTAAAATCTCATAGCGAAATCTTTTAATTTAAAAATACTAGAGAAGAATTAATTATATATATAAAAACCAAACCCTAGAATTATTCAAAGTCAGTTTCTTCAAAGCCTCTACTATTCAATGCGAGTAGTTAATTCTACACTACAATGCACCACCGATTCGACTTAAATGACTATAACACCCTCAACTACACTTAGGGTGTGTTTGAGCCACATTATTTTGGAAGGATGAATTCTGGAATAGTAGATTGATGGAGAATGTGTGGTTGAAAAAGAAGGAAAATTTATTGATGTGATGAAAAATATTATTTTATTGAAAAATGTGTGGTTGAAAATGAGTACAATAATGAGAATGAAAAAAATAATGTGGCTCAAACAGGGGCTAAATGTACTTTTTTGGAATCTTCTGAATTGGGTGGAGTTAAAAGATGTTTTGGAATAAGAGGAGGGCAAATTGAAAATTAATTAAGGGTTGCGGTATTCAAATAGTAGTAAACGAAGATGCTGCAAGTATAGTGTGAGATCCGTAATTTATTTATTTAGAATAACAAAAAGTAGTGGACCCAATGTGTTTATAAGCACGCCCAAACTTGTACTTAATTAGTAGTAGTAGTAGTAGATACAAATATATAGCAATTAATTGTTTCAGAGGATTTAATGACCACAAATACGTGTCTTTTAGCACTTCAATGTGAGTAGCTAACTCTCTATTCACTACAACGGCACCACCAAAACATCTTACCAAATTTGTCCTTTTATGATGATAAAATCTATAAAATATACGACTCTTACATGACCCTTAAGAGTTTAGTAGTGCACGGAATTTCCATGCAACCTTTATTGCTTTTGAAGTTTAAACTATTTTTCATTTCTTCACGAAAGATAGACATTAGGATGTTTGTGGTTCATTACGACATTATAGGTTTAACAAATTTGTCCAAGATTTAATAAACACATTTAACTCTATTAATCGTTGTGACCTGCCGTTCATGGTATCTACAACTATATCCATTTCCTTGGATTCTCTATATCTACCTCTATACCAATATGGACAAGATTCAATAATGTGCATATATTTTCATCGCTATACTCAATAACATTGTTCCAATATTAAAACACTGTGAATAGTGTTGCGAGAAATGGTTTTTCAATTTTATCAAATTGTGTAGATAATTTATATATGATGAAGACATCAAATTAATTTTGATGACCCATAAGTCATCTTCAAAATATCACCCTTCTATGAATACATGAAAATAAACCTCCGAAGGAAGTAGAACCAAACAAAAAAACAGGTATCACTAAAGCCAGATTTTGCAAGGAGTTCAAGTCCCAATCTGTCGTAGCAATGTTACCTGAAGTATGTCTATGATCTGTACATTCATTAGCAGAAGTGAACTATCTGAGAAAGATAGATTATGGGGAAGTGTACACTTCGATAGAACATTTCTTTCTGTTTTATTCCATGTTATTAAAAAATATTAAAAATTTTCCAATTACAGTATCAAGAGTCTCTATAGTTATTTGAAGTATGATCATCAATTTTAAAGTTGTTCGGAGTGGAGAGTTTCGTTAAATAGAAAGAAAAAGATGTAATGAACGGCAGTTAAGTCAATCCCATATTAGATTAAATTATAAAAGACAGTATGTTAAATCTGTCTAATCAACCATACCTACTTTACTGCAAAATGCTGGACAAATGCTTTTGAATCAATCTCATCATTCACCTTATAAAATGTCAATACATTAATTCCAAAATCAAACTTAAGGACTTAAAAACAGATTATCAATCCTAAATAGCAGCCTGCCTAAGAAAATAAGAAAAACATTGCAAGTCTCCTAAGAAAAATATTGCTAGTCGAACCTTCTGCCTGCAGCCTGTAGATATTATAATGAAACAAGATGCGCAAAACATAGGGTAAACATAGCACGGCAAAGTTCAATTGGAAATATAGTTAACCTATATTCGTTAGCTCATTTTATGGCTGAAACTGTTTTTATAACATGTCAAACCTTTCAAACAGCACCAGTCTGTGCATTTCTTTGATTTCATCTTCTCCACAACCACGTTCAATGGGGTCGGCAATGTGAATGGTCTTTCCAATCAACCTTTGTCTAAGAGTTGTCCAACTAGTCCAGTGCTGCACACTGCTCTCAGAAAGTGAATTTCCATTATTAACCACTGTTGAGATATGAGTTCATGGTACCAGTTCCACGACATTCTTACTTCGCTGCTGGAATTTGTGTTCAACTTTTACTGCACTGCCGATTTTCTACTAAACCTCCATTGAATGTGCATTTGTCAAAATATGGTGCACAAGAAATGTGAAGAGAATAGGAGGGTCTTCATTGAATACAAGGACAATTAATTATTTTTCTTCCAAATTACTATGCCAATTTCGCATTAGATTAAATTTTAAACTACATTACTATAAATAAAATTTAATTTATTTTCCTTTGATGCTCCCTCATTTTATTCTATCTAACCAACTATACAAATAAGAATAGCTACCAATGTGCATATAACTCGTTCAAAACCGACGGTCCAATACCACCTACTTCGCTTAATGCCGGCTTTTAGTTTACTAGTTACGGTAGCTATGGCATTGGATGCAATAGAAAACCTTGGCCCTAAATCTGCACACTCCTTCCCAATTAGACCAGTAATTGCACAACATTTCATTTCACCTTTAGGGTTTACTATTACAGCGGCATCATTTTTCCACCACCAGGGGCGGACCCATTAAGGGTCCATTGGGGGCAACCTCCACTAGACTCTTAAATTTTTGACAATGAAAAAGCCCATAGAATCATAGATTGATAGTAGCCCAACCCAAGCCCAACAAAATCTTTTAACATTGTACTTCCCTTCCCATATTCCTAGTTCCCTCCCTTCTCAAGCCCTGCGAAGCGTTCTCAAACCCTGCGAAGTGCGAACTCAAAAATCGGCACCACATCATTCTTGACTCTGCGTTCTCTCACGTCTAGGTAACTAAGTTTGCTTTATTTTCTTTCATTTTGTTGTCAAGTGAATTTGTATATTATACACATATTTCTTTGCCACTTTCTTCTTCCAACATTTGAATTTTTTGTTCAATAATGGAATTTTGATTCCAGATTATATTCATTGTTTATTCATTTATCTGTTTGTGTTGATAATGATTCTAATTTCTACTTCAAGATTGAATTTGTACTTTGTAAACTTCAAAAGTTCAATTTATAGTTTAATGTTTGATAGGACTGAAATTTTGTCTATTGATGATGGTTGAATTTGATTTTCCCATACTTGATTTTGAAAACTTCTCCTTTTTATGAAGAGAGCCAAACTTGCTTCAATTTATTGTTTTTCAATAGTTTAGTGTTGCATTCATGATTGTGTGAATAATCTTCATTAGCAGTTTCACGAGATTGCAGTTTTTTGACATGTTTTTCCATTTCTTGTAGGATTGGAGAGTGAGATGATCACAGCAAAAAATTTTATTGGCCTCTACTTTTGTTTAGCCTCTGTTTATTTCTATTTGATTTTAAGAAATTATAAAAACTCAAGGAATACTGAAACAACTCCTTATTTGGTGAATTGGTTCTTCACTATATAAGCTAGCCTAGACCATTGAACCATAAATTAAATACTAGGATTTTTATTACTTCTTTCAGTTTTAATAATAATAAGCAACAAACAATACAAACCTCATTAGGATGATAGCTACATAACAATGCATCTCTTAGTTTAAGTTTTCTTTGTGCGTCCGCATGTGGGAGACTATTTGATTGAAGGTCCAATACAACACTATATCTCAGTTTGATGTTCATAAAAGCTGTGCCAGCTTTTAGAAATTTTACCATTTCCTGAATTACCAGCTTCCATTCTTTGAAGTCAGTTTCCTTAACAACATATAAATATATTTATGCAAGCTTTGTTTGATTTATAAGAAGATATGTTGACATATTTTAAACGAATATCTCAAATTTATATTGAATAAAATGTTGAGGCAAAGAAACAATGCATTGAAGAAATTTCTATTGAAGAAAATGTCGAGAAGTGTTGAGGATGCTACTACCGAAGAAAATGATGAGGTAAAGAAAGCAGGTATTGAGCATATTAATGTTGTACAACTTCCCACGGATCCCGGATTATGAACTTCGATGATGGATTACAATGTTAATCTTCAAGATCAAATAAGAAGAGTATA
>CAIGRP010097634.1:0-11071 GCA_903798385.1 Fraxinus cuspidata
TTTTTTTTTTTTTTTTTTAGTGTTCCCTGATGACTAGTGAAGAACATTTTCGTATCGCTGTGAACTTGCAAACATGGCAAAGTCATGTTAAATGGCGTTTATATGAAATTCTTTTTACAAAACCTATGGGGGCAAATAGATGTTTTTATTCAATGATTTTCAAGAAATTTGAGTGCCAATATACAACAAACTTATTTACTATTTTTATGTTGTTTTGTGCAACCCAATACAAATAAGAAACATGGGGGGGGAGGGGGTGATCACAAAATTACAATGCTTTCTTTACACACTGATGCTTCCCAAGTCAGATCTGGCGAAGAACCTAACTAGACATATTCATCATAGTCAAAGAAGTTGCCGGAGATTGTCCATGACCCCGGCATCAATTTCGGCAGCCTCAGCTTTGCAGATTTATGGAAAAAGTTGGCCAAGGCTACCTTATTCATAAATCTCGATGCATTGAAGAAGATTAGGTAATATATATTCATTAGAGTCGAAGAAGTCGTCGGAGATTGTTGGTAGCTCCGATATCAACTCCTGCAGCCTCGGCATTGCAGCTGAGCTTTGGCCTTAATGAAAAAGTGGGCAAAGGCAAGCTGCTTGGTGGGGGAGAAAGCATAGCCACCACTGAACCTGAAAACATGTCAACCGGATTTTCCACTGCTTCAAGAGAACAAACATTGTCAGTAGTAATAATAATATTGTTAGTAGACACAAATTTAGCAACATTTTTGGGCAAATCCTTTGGGTCTGGCCCCCAAGGATTAGTTGTTGATTTAATCATCATACATTGTGAGGTGGGACTATTGGTGGATTGTTTTGATTTCTTGAAAGTGTGGGATGGATTTTGATATCTCGTTCCGTTATATTTGGTTTTTCTATTGACATCTCTCTGTTTTTGGTAAACAGTCGCCTGGGCGTGGTCATTGAGGCGTCCTTTTTGAGGAGGCACCCCGACCCCTCTTCGAGAGACAGTGTTGTTGTTGCGGGAATTGCTGATGGGAAGAGGAAGAAAATATGGCTTTGGACCACAATCAGAAGTCGTTGAAATGAATTGGGGTTTGATTTTCTTATGATTTCTGATGTGGGATTTGTAGGGAGAAAATGATTGATCTGTTGATGGATGTATCGAAATTGCCTCCATGGAATTTCTGATTATCAAAGATCAGCAACTTGCAATAACAGAAAAATAAAGGAAATAGACAATCAAGGATCAACAAGCCAATCTGTATTGCAATCTGCACATATATACAACAACAGAACAATATCAAAAGATCTATAAGAAATTACATAAATTCTGAGCCTTGTGATTTCAAACTTGCAAGAAGAACATAAGAACGCAATAAATTTATAATAAGAAGAAAAATCAGAAACCCAGATAGATTATATCCCAATTAGTGTCTTTGTGTGTAAGAAAAAAATTCAAAATTTTCTCTACAGTAAGAAGAGAGATGCAGTAATTATATGATCGAAGAAAAAATTAGAAACCCATATGGGATTTGAACTTATGTATTGAGAAGGCCAATTCCTTGAAAATGTTTTAGATTTCTGAATTGAGAAGACAAATTTCTTTAAATAGAGGAACTCTTTAACGGCTACTTTTTTTATTTGTTTTTTGTATTTTTTGGTTTTCTATAGCCAATCCTAGACATGCTTGACTACGTTAAATCTGTAGGGTGGCATCCGCTGATGCGTTTATGACCGTAGGATTGTGATCTTTTCGAAGGAGCCGTTGCAATGTTTGTGACCGTTGATCTTGTCCCTTGGTTTCCTCGAGAATTGTTTCAATGCATAGTGAGCATGTTGATTGGGAAAATTGCACTTTAATCGCCAATAATTTCACCAAGTTATGAATGGGTCCCCTCCCTACAAAAGGAAACAAGTCACTTTCAACCTTTCGAAATTGTTGGATTGTCATATAGGAGATTGAATCTTGACATACTATTAAATGAAAACTGTTTCTGATAGTCAAATCCTACAACTAGGAAGATTTCAAAATTAACGCTATGTTTGCTATTGTACTCATATAGTGAAAAATAAAAATAAGAAACAAACACAAAATGAAATTGTATAGGTCTATGACAAGGCACTTGTTTTGTGTTCTAAGTATATGATCAGACACCTCTTACACAGAGATTTCAATTCAACTCCTCCACTCAGACAACCCATGGCTTGGCCCCGTAAAAAGCTCGAGTTGGCTTGGGTCGAGCCTCATTTTCGGACGATTTCTCAAGCTCGAGTTGGCCTTGTGTTCAGGCAAGTTCAAGTAGCCTGCCTGCACAAATTATAAAAAAAAAAAATCGAGCCGACCGACTCAATAATGCCTTGAACCTAAAGCTTGAGTCAAGCCTCAATTTTTTGACGAACTATTCTAACGTGTTTGCCATTATACTTTTATTATTTTTTATTATATCATTATATACTGATCATTATGACAAGCCGAAAAGGAGATGAGATGAGATGTGCTAGAATAAATTAGTGTTATATGTGTATATTTCCATTATCTTTCATTGCATTATTTGGAAGATAGGACCCCCAAAGTGGTACAACATTGGGTGGGGAAGGAGGATGAAGCTTCACTCACAAGGATTAATAAAGTTGAAAATGATGTGCCATAAAGGGTTGCCTCCATAAAGGGAAAGGTGGAGTGCCCTACAATTTTTGCACACCATAATAAAAAAGGATGAGCCGCTTCTACACACCATAGTAAAAAAGGATGAGACGCGTCTTTGACGATCCCCACCTGCCCTGCCCTGGACCTCGGTAAAGGAGGTAAATCGCAGGTTATACCTCCAAAGGTACAGGGTGGAAGACTACTTGTACACTTCCACTTACCCAGGGCCAAATCCATATTTCAGGATTCAAACTCTCGACGCGACAGTCTCAAGCAAAATTAGAGTTTTTCCACCTTCCCCTTTTACCACTTGGAGATGTGCTCTAGGGGCTTTTACACACCATAATATTGGGGTATTTTTCCACATTCCCCTTTTACTACTTGAAGATGTGCCCTGGAGGCTTTTACACACCATAAGGAGAGAGGTGTTCTTTTGAAATTTGGTCGATGCATTTTCTAGTCTATTTTGTTTATAGTAAATGTTCAAAAATGAAGTCAAGTATGGCATATGCTTTTAATACTTTTCCTAATTTGCTACTATAGTTAGAGGATCGTGATCGACCAAGATATTATTATATCAAAATTGGTATATGAACGTTATTTTCATATACTTTTTGTGCAAGTATGATGGCCACACAATGTGGGGATGGGAACAGGAGGGTTTCCTAATTATTATTATTATTATTATTATTATTATTATTATTTCTTGTTTATTATATATTTTAATTGGAGCAATCCTTTTTAAGTAAAAAGAGGATCTTTTAAACAAAAATTGTATTCTATAACAACACTGAAATGTGGAAGACTAAAATATTATATTTGAATTCTAACTTGTAATCACGAGTTATGAGTAAGATTCATCTAACAAGAAGTCAAACCTCAACAACTAAGGAGCAACTTCGTGACGATGGCGTGCCTCAAGGCGCAACCAAGTAAAGAGGACAGTGAATCATCGTCTTGTTTGAGGTGATGACGTTGCTAGGCTGAGCCATGTCATTTAATCCAACTCCACATATATCACTCCTGACTGAACTCCATGTCTGATACCAACAAACACAATGACAAAAGCAACCATCCAATGTAAGCACTCATTTGCATCACTTGGATAAAGCATGGCTCAAACAATCTCCATATGTCTTCTCTTGAAACTCTTAAGGATTTCATTGGTGACAAGAACTATGAGAGGCACCGTATCACAAACATGATGGAGACAACGTCATGTCTAAGGCAAGAAGGACTTCATTATTTTCTCTCTATGTTTTATAAATATAGCCTCCCTCCACTTGTTAACGACAAATCCTATTAACATATTATCATAGCTAAAATTCTGCTACAAACTCTTTTATCGTCAAAGTGCCAAAGTGTTTCTTACCGTCGCTTCTTCCTACCAACAACCAAACATTCCAAAGCTTATTGCACAAGAAGTTCAACTAATCCCTTGGTTTGTTTTGTTGACGCGATGTCTCAGCTAGATTTTAACGTCAACATAATTCTTATTTCATTTACTTATAAGTAAATTCTAATGCTTTGTAAAACATGCTGTCAACCTTCCAAAATAAGTCTTAACACGTGGCAATTCATAAGGCGAAGAACGGGTTTGGGAAACAAAGCGACAAAACGGTGAAATGCAAGCAGTAATTCTTATCATAATCAAACGACAATATTGATGGATTTGGGTTCGATCCCTTCTTCGCCAATAAAATCAATTGGCCCACTCTTCTGTCATATAAGTAGGGATGGACAAAATATT
Source organism: Fraxinus cuspidata (assembly GCA_903798385.1). NCBI lineage: Eukaryota > Viridiplantae > Streptophyta > Magnoliopsida > Lamiales > Oleaceae > Fraxinus > Fraxinus cuspidata. The sequence continues at coordinate 4,365 of CAIGRP010097634.1, forward strand.
CAAACCAAATCAAATTGAACCAAATCGAGCGGTTCAATTCGGTTTTACAAAAAAAATTTAATGATTTTGATTCTTTGAACAAAAAACCATTTAGTTTTGGTTCTGATTCTGGTTTAACTCTAGTTCTAAAATCGAGAACCAGAATCAAAACCAAAATTATATATATTTTTTGCTTGTTAGTTAGGACTTCCGTGGTTTCGATGATAGATAATTTGAACTTGCTGAATATTTAATGTTTTTTTTAAATATATTACTAATACAATACAAATCTAAAAATTTAAGAAATAAAACTACAACCAAATCAAACCAGAACCAAATGGTTCGGCTTTGGTTTGGTTCCATATCTTTAGAAAATCCATTTGGTTCCGTAGTAACAAAAAAAAAAATGTCACTGATTCGTGTATCGATTCCATTCTATCTGATTCTCTTGAGACACAATAAAGCCAATACAGTGGGACGTTGCTACGTTACTGACACTCAATTTCAACACACACTCACGCACACTTGGTTTCTTAAAAACTTCATGCTGGAAATGCCGTTATGTATGGATCCAATGAGTGGTCGAATATTTTAAGATCTCCAAGACTTAATTTTTCATTTATTGCTCTCCTTATAATGGTTGTAATAAAATATGTCATAAATCTCTAAAAAATTTCACATTTTCTAGTATTTGCTTCCCAGTTTTTTGGGGTGCAGAAGTTTTTTTCTTCATCTAAAGCTTGTCTTATAGCAAAAACTTTCAGGTCATGTAATTCTTGAATATCAGTCCATTTTTAATCAAGATTCTGCAACTGATGTTCTAGAGATGAAATTTTAGTGGCTCCAATCTTCATTTTCTTGATCTGCTGAAGCATAATTCTACTACTTAATTCTCTGCAATGCTTTCTTTTTTCTAGAGGTTGCCTTAAAGCAGAGAGTTTGGGGTCATGTGATTTGTGATTCTTGAATATACTGTCCTTGTTAATCAAGATTTGATCCGTCTTTTCTTGAAATGGAAATTTAAGGGCACCAAGCTTCATTTTTCTTCAGTTTTTCCTGGTGAACCAGAGTATTAGAGATGGGTATAGTGAGTACAATTTTGGTGTTTTCGGGTTCGGATTTGGGGCCTCAATTGGGCTTGTGATTGGGTATTTCATGTTACCAACCAACTGATGTCAAGGTCAGTCTTCTTTTTCCTAGATTATCTTTGTCTGAAGTTCTTTCTTTTTATTTGCTGCTTGTTTTTATTTGTTATTTGGTAGTACAGAGGAGTTTGATAATATGGGAATTGCTGATGGTTAACAATTTTAGGCTGCATCATTCATTTCTATATATTGAGTCTGGAGGGAGTATGAAATTTCTACTCGAGGAATTATCACCACTGCTTCTGACCAGTAATTGCATATCATCGCGTGAGTTTAAGCATCGGGGCTTCTGAAAGCTCTCTTCTTTTGAGAAACTATAGTCAACCCCAAGTACACTTTCCTCAAAATTGAGACCTATATCTCCCAAAAGGGAAAAGGGACTCTTAAAAAGAAAAAGAAACTCCAAACTTCAGTTCAATTGGAGAAGCAATGGAGGAGAAGAACTATTCATTGCTTTACACGTGCTTGAACTTTTAAAACTATCAACACTAAAATGTGTTGTTGCTGGTATGAAATCCACGTCGATCGAATTGGAAGCTCCTTGTGACTTAGTCAAAGAAGCCTGCCTGTCTAGGGGTTCAGACAGGTCAGTTCAGCCTTGGTCCAATACCCAAATGATGGAGATCGGAGTCGGACTACAAGAGACGTCATATAGAAGCATCATCATGACATATGAAAGAGGAAGTGCTCTCCCATGAAAGCAGGACCATCCAAATCAACCAATCAAGAGCATGACAAGATGACTTAGGACACATGCCTAAGACCTAAGTGTCATCACAACTCCGCCGCAGCCGACCTCACTAACCAATCAAATTCCATCAAACGGACAGTTGCACACAACCATAGGTCGAAACAATGTAGCTTGACATACCTAGACAGATAGTTTCAGCCCACTCGCCTATACAAAGGGACGAGGGGTAAATAAAAAGTAGGGTCCGAATTCAGATTTTATCTGTACAAATGTAAAATTCCAGCATTAAAACACTTTCATTTAGTTCAATTCCATAAAAGTTGATCAATGAGTATCACATCAGTTTTTGACATCAATACAGTGTTTTTTGCTTTTGCCAGTACTCTTGGTTTACACGTTTTGGTACACGGTGAATGAAGTAAACAAATCAATGTTTTAGCAGACAATATTTATTTACAAAATGATTCAATATAAACTCATTTTCTCAGTCGACCTTTAATTTACTCAGGAGAATCACAGTAACAGATCATGATGAAGATTCCTCTACAGTTCTGTTGAGCACTCAAATTTCTGAATGTTTTCAGAATATATGCTGGTGGAGTATAATATTTAGTGAATTAACTTCTTGTAAAAATTCTTGCTCCTAATTTTATCTGTCTTTAGTTTCATAGTTGTAGATATTATTATCTATCCAATTCATATGAACTGTTAGACTTGAAACTTTCCTCCAAATCTTCCTCATTAAAGTACAATCCCTTTGAGCTGATAAAACTTGTGATGACTTTAATGATATCGATGAAAATTCCACCATTCCAATATATATATATGCCCCTCTATTATTGAAGAAAATATGTAGGTGGGATTATTTTCATTCACTGAAATGTGCTCTATTTAGGATCCTGATGTCCGTTCTTTAGTTGAGCAAGATTCTAAGAGTCTCCAACGGCTGCTCCCAGAGATACCCCTTTGGATAAAAAATCCAGATTATGATCGGGTAAATTATCCTTTTACTCTACTCTATTGCATAATATTTCCAGGATAATTATTATTGGTCTAATTTTTTTCAATTGCAGATTGATTGGCTAAACAAATTCATTGAACTTATGTGGCCATATTTGGATAAGGTTTGTTTGCTTGCATGCTTTTGATTTAACTCTTTCTTTTTTGAATTCAATTCTAACAACTAAAGGTCCTCAGGCAATTTGCAAGGTGGCAAAGAAAATAGCAGAGCCAATCATAGCCGAGCAAATTCCAAAATACAAAATTGACTCAGTGGAATTTGAAACACTAACTTTGGGCTGTCTAGCGCCTACTTTTCAAGGTTTAGCAGCTCATTCTCGACCTAGTTTCTAGAGAACCATTTAAATTTGGAAGTTCTAATATTTTTGCAATACATTTATTTGAAGGAAATAATTCACTTTCATTTCTGTGGAAGTGTGACAAGAACTTTTATTCATAGAACTTGCTGGCACATAGAGGATGTGTTTGTTATGTGACACCATTTAATCCACCTTACAAAACATGTCAAAAGTAACATAGTAATTGTGGTTGTTAAGGCAGTGTCTATTGTCACTTTGTGTATGTATGATATTTGTGTTGTCCTACATTACAAGTTCTCTTCATTATTGGTAAGCATGAAAAACTTTCTTATTCTCAAACTATGATTTCCCATCATAAAGCTGCCATGTTATTAAATTCCTGCACAGCAGCGACTTCAATCAATCTTCTTGGTCCCTGAATAATAAATGAGAGGAGAAAATTTTATTTTCTCTATCAAATTGATTGGTACCTAGAGAATTAATGCTTCTTGCTTCATTTAGTTTCTTTCTGCCCCTTTGCCTTCGGCATTTGCTTTCCCTATAATTCAACATGGTGTCATTTTATTAAACTGACATATCATTCCAGGAATGAAAGTTTATTCCACAGAAGAGAAGGAGTTGATAATGGAACCAGTTTTGAAGTGGGCCGGTAATCCTAACATCATTGTGGTTGTGAAGGCATTTGGTCTAAAAGCCAGTGTCCAGGTATTGGTTCTATCAATTATGATGGAAGAACAAATTACTACTTGGATAGTTGGATCAAAATATAGTTGTTATTTCTTATTTGGAAACCTGTCTCTCTTCTCATTCTCTTGTGCCACAATCTGTTTAAAGCATTGTTGCAGCTGAACAATTCATTTAGTAATTTTTTTGGAGTATTTCAGGTGCTCGACTTGCAAGTTTTTGCTTCTCCACGTATCACATTAAAGCCCCTGGTTCCCAGCATTCCTTGTTTCGCAAATATATTTGTTCTCTTATGGAAAAGGTGCATGTTGACAGACTCATATCTAGTTGATAATATAAAGGAAAAATAGGAATGTATTTTAGCAGGGTTTGGAGAACATTTGGATTCGTCCTTCTCTTCTACTCTACTCATTTTTGCTTTTGTCCATTTATACACGCAAATTATCAAAAAGATAATATTCTTTTGTTCTACTATTTGCGGGACTTAAGCATATTAAAATGCCATGCATCATACATTTTTAAGTCTGACAATCATTTTGTGTCTAAATCTTGCTTTGCAGCCTCATGTTGACTTTGGACAGAAGCTGCTAGGTGCGGATGCTATGTCAATTCTTGGGCTGTACAGATTTGTTCAGGTGATACTCTATGTTTGTCCTCCTATGAAGTTTAAATTCCTCAGAATTTCATTTGTTTCTCTGGTTTAGAGGTTGCATCCAAAAGGATGTTTAATGAATTAATTTTGAGAAAACAATTTTTGACCAAGAGTTGGACAAAGACCAAGTGGCTTAAGGATTAATATTGAGAATGAAAGCTTATGGCAATATATGATTTTTAATCCTTGTGAGTTTTTGCGCTCTTCAGGAACTTACAAAAGATCAGGTTGCAAATATGTATCTATGGCCTAAAAGACTTGAGGTTCAGATAAAGGATCCCTCAAAGTAAGTTCGAGTGTTTTCCCAGCATTTTACTGGCAACTTTTTCTAAATTTAACTAAATATGACATGGTCATTTGACAGAGCATTGAAGAGAACAGTCGGGATTCTTCATGTGAAGGTTCTTAGGGCAATGAGAGTTAAGACAAAAGATCTTTTGGGGGCTTCAGACCCTTACGTGAAGCTAAAACTTTCTGAAGACAAACTTTCATCGAAGAAAACAACTGTGAAACACAAAAACTTGAACCCCGAATGGAATGAGGAATTTACTTTTGTTGTCATGGACCCAGAATCACGAGTTTTAGAGCTTTCCGTGTATGACTGGGAACAGGTATACTTCTTTCTTAGTTATAATTATAGAACAAATCAAGATATGCATATGAAACTGAATATGGTAGAGGTTATCTAGCTTCCTTGTCTATACTGCTTTCTTTGACTATCAAAACATGTTTTGGATGAGTAACTTCCAATAAGTTACTTATATTGAATTTTGATCATGCTTATTTACTTCTGAGTAAACATTTTAAATGAAGCTAAACACGCTAAACACATGACTTCCATTATTTTTCCCCAATTTCCTCATTTTTTCCTTTTTGTTTAGGTTGGATCACATGACAAGATGGGCTTGAACGTTGTCCCATTAAAAGAGCTTGCTCCGGAAGAGCCAAAAGTTTTGACTCTTGATCTTCTTAAAAACTTGAACCCAGAGGGTGTTCAAAATGAAAAGTCACGAGGGCAACTAGTAGTTGAAGTCAATTACAAACCTTTCAAAGATAATGAGACACCGGATGATATTGAAGATTCGAACTCAGTGTAGAAGGCTCCAGAAGGAGTGCCTGAAGGCAGTGGTTTGCTCGTTGTTATAGTCCATGAAGCACACGATCTAGAAGGGAAGCACCATACAAATCCATCTGTCCGTCTACATTTCAGAGGGGAGGAGAGAAAACCTAAGGTTACTTTTGACGAAGTATTACATTTATGTCTTTGAGGAGCTTTTGAGAAATAAACTGTGAATCGGATAAACTTCGTTGCAACCTTGGCATGCCCTTTATAAACAATAAAATGGCTTGTTTATGCCAAGGCATATCATTGCGTAGGATTAGAGAATACAATTACCAAAAGACTTCATTTTCTTGCTCAACACTGTCCAAACACACCTTTTGAGCCAAAAAATCAGTTAGTTTCCGAATTCCATAATGACATGGTTACTACATGGTAGGAAAGACAACTAGACAATATAATAAGCAAGATTTAACTTTACCAAAACATACCATAAAAGTATGCTAAGAATCAGTGGCTTTACAGAAAATGGAGCCTGTGTAATGTTCTACTTATGTTGATATGAGTTAATGGTTTGAGGTTTTGTTTCCTGTTACTAGGTTTTGAAACATTGAAATTCTTAAAATTCAAATTAATTTATGGGTTTGGTAACTTGTAGTCAGTGAAGAAAACCAGAGATCCAAGATGGGATGAGGAGTTTCAGTTTATNCCTGTGTAATGTTCTACTTATGTTGATATGAGTTAATGGTTTGAGGTTTTGTTTCCTGTTACTAGGTTTTGAAACATTGAAATTCTTAAAATTCAAATTAATTTATGGGTTTGGTAACTTGTAGTCAGTGAAGAAAACCAGAGATCCAAGATGGGATGAGGAGTTTCAGTTTATACTGGAGGAGCCACCCACAAATGAAAGGATTCATGTTGAACTAATTAGTGTTTCATCAAGAATGGGTCTACTGCACCCTAACGTACTTATAGCCCTCGTCAATTTTCATCCTTATCACTCCTGCATAGATATAGATTTGTTTGGTGGGAAAAACACTAGTTGTCACTAAAATTTCTAGTGAATCTCATATTGGTCACTCACATTCGTTTTGTTCCAAGGTCACTAAACTTGAACTTTTTTTTACAATTGGGTCACTCACTTCAAAATTCGTAATAATTTGATTATTTCGTTCAT
>CAIGRP010097641.1:0-14521 GCA_903798385.1 Fraxinus cuspidata
ATATCTCGCAGGAGTCCGAACGGAATCGTCTCATGTTGTTAAGCTGTTCCCACGTCCAATTTCGGAGCGATCACTACCGTTGATCTACCTTTACGTGTCGGAATTTGGCTTACGTGAGCACGAGTGAGCCGGTATCTATTGGCAATATTTTTTGAGGTCAACAAAAATATTGATTGTGTTTCTTGGGTCAAATGACTAATTCTGCACTTTAATTTCATGTGGCACTGTTTCATATATTTAATTATGCTTTGAATTGGATTTTAAAATTAATTAGAGGATGACAAAGTTAGCAACCCATTTTCATTAATCACTCTGCTTGTCAGTATTAAATTTATGATTTTAAAATGCCGTGGAATTACGTTCCTAATTATTAAGTTTTTAGATTGATTTTCATAGATAAGTTACGACATCTAATTTAATATAAATAAAAATTATTATTTGGTATAAAACGAATATTATGGATAAGCCTTGAGAAAACCATCGTTACACAAATTTATAAGCAATTATATGGCATGAAGTTAAATTTGAATGAAGTTTCGTAGCAGCTCAAATTCTTCTAAAAGTTGGATTGTTACAGTGACATATCAAAGACTAGTTAATAAAATGTTAGCAGATCATATAGGCAAAACAATGAAATTATATATTGATGATATGCTAGACTTTAGGCCAAAAATCATTTGAACATCTAGAAGAAGAATTCCGTATTCTCCAAAAGTGTGCTATGAAACGCAACCTATTTAAGTATGCATTCAAAGTCCTGCCCAAATTTTTTTTAGGATTCATGGTAAACCAACGGACATCGAGGTGAATTCTGATAAGATACGAGCTCTCGTAGAGATGCTATCTCCAGCAAAATCCAATGAGGTTCTGAATCTCACTGAAGAGTCGTAGCTTGAGCAGATTCGTCACATGCCACAAATAAATGCTTTCCTTTCTTTCAAGCTTTAAAAGGAGAAAAAAAATGGGGAAATTCTTCAGTTCCAAACTCCAATGCTTCGAACCTCAATTACCTAAAATGGGGAAAATTATAAATAATCAGATAAAATCCCAATAAGTGAGCCACATAAATCCTAATTTATATTTAAAATTTAGAAATTTTTAACACAGGGAGACACGGGGATTAGAAATCGAACTTAGGTGGCCATAGTCCCCATACATAATCGTAACATACATAGGGAGACATGAGAATTAAGAATCGTACTTTGTTGATATAATTTCTGTACATAGCACTACTAAACTCCGATCTTTTGAATTTAAACATATAAGATCCTTATCATATTCATAAATTAAATTCCGTATTTTAAAGTATAAAAAACGATTTATATATATATGGATATTATCTTTTTCTATATACAAAAAATTACTTAATTTTCATGATCAATCATAATCATATATAATTATATACATATATAGATGAATGTAATTATAGTAATCTATAATTTAGATCAATCAATCATAATTGTATACATATATAGACACACGTAATTATAGTAATCGTATAATTTAAATCAATCACTCATAATCATATATAATTATATACATATATAGACACATAATTGTAGTATCCTATAATTTAAATCAATCAATCAATCAATCAATCATAATCAGATATAATTAACATATATAGACGCATGTAATTATGGTTAAAATTACATGAGATATTAAACAACTTTAGAATTAATATAGAATACGTAGACGGAAAAAATAATATTTTGGCTGATAATTTAAGTAGAGAAGTTATTAATTTTCCAACCCATTATTTTCATGATGCAGATGGATCAGAGGATGATGAACTCTGGAAATGTTACTCTAAGAGTGGCCCCACAATGATCTAATCTCTGATTATGAGGAAATAATTTAGAAAGACTACCAGAAAGGGAGCGTTGTCTACTACATAATCTTTGGATGTCATGTGACTCTAAGCAAAAAATTAAACAGCATTAATGCTTTAGCTAATCATTTAGACAGATACACAATCAAGTAGTAAGCAAAAATTTTAGTTTCTTTGCAGTAGTTAAAGGTAGGAAGTCTGGTATATATAATTATTGGCCAGAAGTATTGCAATAAGTAGAAAGGTTTCTAGATCCCTTTTTCAAAGAATTTTACACATTAGAATAAGCTTAAAATTTCTGTAGAGAAATTATATGATTTAACTTTTATACATCCAAAAGGGTTAGACAGAATATGTAACCTGGTACTTCTCAAATGTCATCTTCATCCGCAATACAACTTTGTGATAGTTGTGAAACTATGACCAATGTTGTTAGAAATTTAAATCTTAAAAAGCAGTCATTAGAAGAAAGACTACAAATCCTTGGAATATGAAATCTCTTCATCTCAACAGACTATTAGTAAATATCAACATGAGATTCTCCAATTACATGATAGTTTAAAAACATTAAGTTTTAAAGATGATGTTGAAAGACCTATCTTTAAAGATATTGCATCTACAAGTAGAAATTATTATGATAAAATAGATAGACTTATTGAATTAACAGATTCTACAGCTTCAGGGCAAGAAAAAGACTTTATATGAATTAAAACAGAATATGGGCGATTGTGCCAGTATTGTTCAAAGTGCTATAAAGGAGTTAGTAGTACTAGAAATTATCGATTTTTCTCAAATTTTAAGCTATTATCACAACAAAAAATCGATACTTTCTTAAACATGGCCTCAAATATGAATCAACCACTAACTCAGTCCTTCTAAGACATAATTATCCTACAATATCTTTCAACTATATAATTTTTGAAGAAAAAGACCATTTTTTATCCAGCCTTAAAGTTCGGCATGATAGACACCATACACATTCTAAACAGATCTTTCAGATTTTTTCCACCTAAACTTAAACAGATTCTTAGTCAGTTAAAACCCTCTGATGATTTAATTCATTTCTAGACCACCTCTTATAAATAATGGTATAATAATTCTAGTTTATCACCATATTTTAATATATGAAGGAGCCAAAAGATTTTAACCTTCCTCTAAAACCAATACAAAAATAAAAATTAGACAAATTGACTACGAAAGATGAATCTCAAAAATTGTGGCAATGATGGAAGTTCAAAACAATAATTCCAGACTTGTAACTAAATGGAATCAATGAAGTTTTTTTTTTTCTGTCAAGAGCATCTTGCTTTAAAGGTTAAAACAGAAAAAATCCCAGTACCAAATATTAAACAATAGGAGCTATATCTGATGACCTTCCAAAAAACAAACGATAAATCAACAGAAAGACAATCAGATACAGAAAAAGAATAATATTACATATCAGATGACCAAACTAATGAAATGGATGTAGACAAGAAGCCTACATAGAGATAATAGATAGATAGGCAATTAAAGAAGAAAAGACGTAAAGGAAAAGCAAAAAACAGATTAATAGTGTTCAAATGAAAATTATCAAGTCAAGAAAGTCAAAAAGTTGGAGCTAAGAAAACAAAAATATCAGAAAGATTTTCTCAGCTGTAAAGAAACATTTAATTTTTTAATTATATGTCATACACTTGTACAATACTAATTATTTTTTCTTCAATTGTAATTCACATATCTGTAAAGTTATATAGTATAGAAATGATAAACATGATGTACCATCGTCTATAAATGCCAACACCACTTATAGAAAGAACACACCGAGAAAAATAGCAGCATAACACACCATAACATTTGCACTCAAAAAATTCAAAGACATCCCTGTAAATTCAATCCTTGTGGATTCAAAGACTTCACAAATAAAGTAAGTCATTTTCATACTTTCTCTTATTTATAATTTATGTTTACTTTATTTATTTTTTGGGCAAGGCCTAAAAGAGAAAACACTAAGTAACTAATCAATTTATTCAAAAACTATAGTATATTTTCATATATAATCCTAACGCTCTTAGCCTCTTTATTCTGGATTCCTTGACCAAAAAAGGATAAAGTAATCCTCTGAGTTAAATCGGCTATTTCACTTGTTAAGTGAGTTTGATTAAACCTTTTAAGCATGATGAAAATCCTTTTTGGTTATAGTCTTAAGTCTTTTTAGAAGGTCAAGAAAAAAGCTGAGAAAGAGTAAAAAAAAAAAGAAAAAAAGCATTTGAAGAAATTCATTTGCTGAATGGTAAAGTACTCTAAAGCCATTACAAACATATTGATTTTAATTTCCTATATTTTATGCCATTAGATGACTATACTTTACTTTATGGTTCTTCAAAAAAGTTTTAGAGAATCTTAATAACTATCTAGAAAATCGAGAAATCAGAAGATTGGTTATTATAGGAAGCCACATATTATCCGCATTAGATAGAGATAGAGGCGACTCCTCTTTACAGATCAAGAAGCAAATAACTGAGGTTTCTATCCCTTAGTGTTAGATTTTCTTGATAAAAGATCCTAAAGATTGTGAGGAAAGACAAAAAGCCATAAAAATTATGAGAGAAAATAATAGAAAGACAAAAAAACAAAAGATTCCTTCCTTACGTAGATTGGTATATATATATATTAAACTTAAACTTTATGAAATCTGTACATATTGTCAAGATCTCCATGTTAAATCAACAAAAGAATTAATTAATGAGGAATATACCGTAATCCATAATTTTGAATTTTGAATCTTGAAGATCAACTTGAAATCTTTATAATCTTGGCTTGTTGTTCTTTTATCTTGATTGTTTCAATCATTTTTCTTGCTTCTTGATTATTAATTACGGGTTTTTTTTTTTAATCTTTCTCTTCAATATGTTTATCTTTGATATTCTTGTGTTGATGAGATGTCACAAAGAATGAGAATCACATATGAATTAAGGACCATAACCCTATTTATTTATTTTTGTAAGTATTTCAGCCCACCATGAAATATAACTTTAATGGATCTGATCTCTACACGTATTTAAGCCCGTAGTTTATTTAGATACTCAAAACCCAATAACTTTAATTATTTACTAGATCAATTTAAACAGGCTTAACTTTGAGATAGTATTTTATACACAATTAATTACATATGTAGCCAACATGACAAATTAAATTTTTTCAACAATCTCTCACTTTGTCACATATGTTACCTTATAAATGTGCATAACCTTATAAACTCAAAAGATTTGTTATCATAACCAAAAGCATCTCATAACAATCTCATCCATTAATTATGTTAATATAGGATCAAAGCTATTTTTATTACAAGTATCATAATTAAATCCATCAATAGTCACATATATCAACACAATCAAATGACATAGATCAAGTGTGGATGTGTAGCATGGAAATTACATGTAATGTGATCCAAACATGCATATTTCCAACTGGTCCTACCTTATTCTTTAATACCTTATGAGATCAAACAAAAAAAAAACTTTAGCCAGAATCAAATGACATAGATCAAGTATAGATGAATAGTATGAATATTACATGTAACGTGATTCAAACATGCTTATTTTCAATTGGCCATAACATATCCTTTAATGATATCAAACCATATTATTTAGTTAGAGTGAAAATAATTGAATACTTTATTTCTGAAATAAATTTGAATGAGTACAAACAAAATCACGTGTTTGAAGAGACAACATCCAAAATTTCAAATTCCCACTAAACTAGTATATCATCAAAATATACAATACCCATGTAAGCAATGTGCTCATGAAAGATCCGGGAGTCATAGTCCTTTAGTAAAAGATATGCTATCATGGAGTTTGTGCTCATGAAAGATCTGGAGGTGGTAGTCCTTTAGTAAAAGATATGACCCCTTTGAACTCTTTCTTTAACCACTAGGAGTTTGTTTTTCATCAACTTAGACTTTGTTGAACTCCTATTATTGTTTGAATACAAGATTACTAACTTATTCTTACAAAATAACTTAAACAATCTTTCAATTTCATCTAGAATTCGCAACCTAGTGACAAAATTTCACAGTCATGTTCCTTAATTAGATACCTCATAACATGCTACAACCTCCACTACCCTGTTTGAAGCTATGAGTGTGCTTAGCACTCTTTCAAGATATAGCTCCTCTAGCCACAAGAAGACATAGCCCGATGTGGATCTATGACATCCAGCAAAATCAGAATCAGAATAACCAATGATCTCCAATTGGTCTGATTTTTCGTATGTGAGTATGTAATTTTTTGTTCTCTATTAATACCGCATAAACCGCGAGTGCTTTTTAATAATCCATCCATGGTTATTTAAATATCTTCATAGAATTCTAGCAATAAACACTATATTCGGATATGAGCATACATTAAACTCCCAACTGCTAAAACATAGGAAAATTTCTTCATTTTCTTTTCTTGTTATCTCCTTTAATAACAAGGGCATTTCCTTGTTTATATTCCTACATTCTAAATCTCTTAACACTTTATCGATATAGTTTTTTGTGATAATCCAATAATAACTTGAGAACGTTTCTATTGTATCTGAATCCTTAATACAAAAGAGGCATCACCAATATCTTTCTTTTCAAAATTCTTTGATAGAAATCTTTTAGTTTCGTACAATAAGTCTATATCATTGCAGGCAAGCAATATGTTATCGATATATAATACCAGAAAAATATAGTTACTCCCACTAAACTTGTAATTTACATAATCATCAATTGCATTCATCTCAAAACCAAACTAAATAATTATTTGATAAAATTTTTGATACCATTGATGAAAAGGTTGCTTAAGCCCAAAGATAAATTTATTTAATTTGAAAACTATCTTTTCTGAAATTTATTTAATTTGAAAACTATCTTTTCTGAGTCTCCTAACATGAAGTTTTTTGGTTACACCGTATCACTATTGAGAAAAGACATCTTTACATCATTTTGACATAGCTCAAGATCAAAATGTGCCATAATAATCTTGAAAGAGTATTTCGTTGAAATCGGATGAAAGTCTCTTTGTAATTAATGCCTTCCCTTTGAGTAAATATATTCGCATTAAGACAAGCTTAATATCTTTCCACATTATCTTTTGAATCCCTCTTGATTTTAAATATCCATTTGCAATCAATGGTTTTTGTAGCATCAAGAAATGGGACAAGTTTCCAAACTTCCTTGTCTTTTATAGATTTATTTCCTTATTTATGGAATCAATCCACTTTTGAGAATTATCCTTTTGCATTGTTTGATGAAAGTTGATTAGATCCTCTTCCATCAATCCAATGCCATTCTTATATTCTTGGAGAAATACTATGAAATCAGCTGGAATTGCATTTCTCATTTCTCTATTGGATCTCCTTAATGTCATTTATTCTTGAGATTGTTGAGTTTATTTTTATAGAACAATTTCTTGATAGTGTATAAGGAGTTCTGGAATATTATCTTGATCAAGAATTGATTCTTGAACAAGACCTGGAGAAAAAAATTGTCAATTGCAACATAATGGATATTTATTTATTCTCCCCCAAAGACAAAATTCCTAACCTTATCTTCTCTTGTAAACTCTACATTCTCAATGAATAGGGTATTTTCCATTTCAAAAATTGACCATATAACGGGATCATAATATTTGTAACCACTTGACCTCTCGGAGCATCTTAATAAAATAACAATTTTTTTAATAAGGCATTGTCTCAGTTGGACCATCCCAAATGTACAAGTGCTTCAAACTAGGGTTCTTGCTTACCCAAAGCTCATAAGGGATTTTGATAGTTACTTTACTTGGAACTCTATTAAGAATATAAGCTACAGTTTTTAATGATTCATTTCAGAGAAATTCTAGAAGTGGAATGACTAATCATACTCCTTACCACGTTTTTAAGTGTTCTGTTTTGTCTCTCAGCAACGTCATTCATGCTAGTGAACCATGACATGGTGTATTGTCGGACAATTCCACATTCATCTAGGAATTTAGCAAAATGCTCGACGTTGTTCTCCCTGATCCATCGTATCTGCCATAGTATTCACCACTATGGTCAGATCAACACGTTTTATTCTTTTGATGAGTTGATTTTCAATCTCAGTCTTGTAAGTCTTGAATATGTCAAATGATTGAGATTTATCATGAATAAAATATAGGAATCCATTACGAGAAAAATCGTCCATTAACATAATAAATGACCATTGATTGTTCTAAAAAGCTGAAGGGTCATGGCCCACAAATATCCGTATGAATTATTTCTAAGACGTCAGAAATCCTATTGTCACCTAATCTTCTTATATTTGTTTGTTTTCCCCTTAATGCAATTAACATAAATACCTAAGTCGGAAAGTCAAGGGGATTAAGAATTCCTTTTAACACAAGTTTTTCCTTCTCTTTTTAGAGAGGTGACTTGATCACTTGTGCCATAACCGAGCATTATTCCCATTGTTTAATTTATTTTTATAACCACGTAAATTCAAATGCAATGTTTCTTTATAAGAGACAATCATATCAAGTAAATATCAGTTATTATAACCAGATAAAGAACTACTACCCATAATATTTGAATTAAGAAAAAGACTAAATTGACTATTTCCAATTAAACAAGAGTAACCAAATTTGTCCAATATTGAAACAAAAACCATTTTTGGTCTAAAAGACGGTACAACAAATGTCTCTTTCAAATTCAAATAATAATCAATCTTTAATAATAACTTAAAAGTTCATATAGCCTCAACTATAACTGATTTGATATCTCACACATAGATGAACCTTTAAACATCAATTGACTTTCCGTTGTTCATGCAATCCCGCATAGGCACACTTATGTGAGTATTGTCACCAATATTAATCAACCAAGTGTATTTAGGTATTGAAACTAAATTAACCTCATAACAAACTAAAGTGAGAAGTGTACTTTTTTTTTTACACACCAAGCGTGTTATTTAGTACAACCCTCTTGATGTGTCTAGAATTTCCATAAAAGTGACAGTGAGACGCTTCATCCTTTTCAGGCTTCCACTATTTCTTTTTAACTGAACTAGTTGTAGCTTTTTTATTATTTCTTTTCTTGAACTTGTCCCTAGAGATACTTATAAAGTGAGGACTTTTTTTTCTCTTGCTTTATCCTTTTTTCTTCTTGCACACAATACGAAATGAGTTCAATAAGAATCCACCTTCCTTTTGATAGTAGTAACTGATCTTAAATTGACTGAATTGTGTAGGAAAAAATATCAAAACCAAATGCACGAGCAGGTAATTAGATAGCTTAAGCTTTAATACCTTTAGTTTTGAAGCAAAATATGATATCTCCATAATGTACTCTCGTATATTTCTTTTAAGCTTATACTTTAGTGAAACTAAATTCTCTAGAAGTGTACTAATTTCGACCTTAACATTTTTCAATTTTGTCAAGAAATTCCTTGGCAATAGTTAAATTATCGGACACCCCTGAATGTTACTGGAATTCCATGCTTCATAATATAAGACTTATGCAATTTGAACGATCCCACTTATCAAATTCCATTTTTCATCGGTGGAACTTTTGTAGTGGGTCATTCAGTCCTTAAAGCAAGGTCTAGCTCCATTAGTCAAGAATAATATGAACGTTCTCTTTCTAATCCTTAAAATTTGGTGCAAGTACATGAATTGAATTAATATTGACAGATATTATAAAAGTAGGTGGATTAACTGAATAGAGAAATTAAACATAAATAACATGTTCACAGGAAATTAGCTTTAGAAAATCACTAAATTCAAATAATGGTGGGCTTCATCACAAGAGATCAAATTGAACGTTGGCATTTAACCTTTGAACAAAAATAACAACTTGTAAATAGTACTTCTGGTATAGTAATCAAATATTGATAATAAACCATGTCAAATAACAAATCTATCTTTGGGCTGACTTATTATTTACTAAAAAACTTTATATTTGTTACAGATTTATTACAACACGTGTGCATGTAATTTGGTCAAACATTTACTCTCTTTTGGGCTGGTCAATATTTGCATGAATTACATATACACAAACATCATTATATTTCAAATGAATTAATTTAGACAATACATGTTACTTTGGTAACATATTGTTTCAACTAATCTATTTTGAAAAATTAGCAATCCGAAAGAAACTTTAATACTAAGATTTGAAATTAATTGTTCAATCCTTACCTTTTATTTTTATTTTTCTTTTGTTTTTAACAAAAAAAAATTGAAAAATGGATAGAAAATGTTCCGAGAGTTGCAACATCGGAGCAGGGTTGCGTCGCTATAGTGCTGCTTAGCTGCCCTGCCTAAATTTATCGAGACATAGCACCCAATGCCCAAATGTGGGGCGCAGCACTGCGAAGATATTGATTTTTTTTTTTTTTAAATTCCCAAAAAATTCAAAATATTAAAATTTAAGGCTTGAAATTCTTATCCTAAATTTGAAAAATTCAAAATATGAATTCTTACCCAAAAAATCTCTCTTTATTCTCAATGTTTTAATGTTTTAACTTTGATTGAATTTGATACCACTTGTTGAATATTTATTAAATTTAAACTTTATGAAATCTTTACATATTGTCAAGATCTTCATGTCAAATCACCAAGATAATTAATTAATGCAGAACATAATTTGATCCATGATTTTAAATCATGTCAAATCACCAAGATAATTAATTAATGCAGAACATAATTTGATCCATGATTTTAAATCTTGAATCTTGACGATCAACTTGCAATCTATTTAATCTTGACTTCTTACTCTTTAATCTTGATTCAATCCTTCTTCTTGATTCTTGCGTTGATGATATGACATAAAAAATGAGAATCATTTATGAATTGAGGATCATAACCCTATTTATTTATTTCCATAAGTATTTTGACCCATAATAAAATACAAGTCGAATGGATCTCATCTGTACACATATTTAAATCTGCACTTTATTTAGACGCTCAAAGCCTAATACCTTTAATTTTTTATTAGTTCACTTTAAGCAAACTTATATTTAAGATAGCATTTATACATAATTAATTACATATGTATGCCAAGATGATAAATTAAATTTTCCCAACATCAAATTCTCGCAGTTTTAAAACTGATTAAATTGACAAGGACCCTCACAACCTCTATAAAAAGGTTCATTATTGGCACACGAAAAGGAGCCAAATAAAATAATATATTTCTTTGAAGGAAAATATTCCTGAACGTCTAAAATTGAAAAGGAAAGAAGTTTTGGCAGAATTATAAATTTACTGACATTCTAACTTTAGTACGTCCCAAAGACGAAAATTTAAATCGAGCATTCTAATTTTCTTGGTCCGTTTCTGGTTTTTACAAAGAATATGCGGCTGTATTGAAGCATAGATTATTTTTTCAAGTATACTTGAGGGTTTGGATTAGTGAAAATTTTATATGATTGTAATAATTATCATTCCGTGAAATATCTTTATCTTTAATAGTCTCTGCTTTATTTTTTTTTTGAAGTTTTCGATCTAATTCTTTTTTGTTGTTTTTCTCCATATATTTTATATTTTCAGCTTCTTAATTATATTTAACTAAGCAAGGGTCCCCGTTGCTAAATTGAGGGATTTGTCTGAATTTTCGACACTGGTATCAGAAAGTCAGGTCGTTTGGAAAACTGAACACATTTGGAGTACCGAACACAGTGAAGAAATGTTAGGTATCAAATATCAAGTGGAGAAGTTTGATCAGATAATCAATTTTGGGTTGTGGAAAATTCAAGTCAAGGATATTTTGATTTAATTTGGACTACACATTGGTTTCGAAAGAAGATTAATCCATATTTTCATCAAGCAAAACTGACCAAAAGGTGAAATAGACTCCGCTAACTACTTAAGTAAGATATAACTCTTGGGAAGCTACCCCATGGGATTGCAACATAATTTTCTGCATTTTATTCAACATGAGCCGATGAAATTATTTTGGGTAATAGATTTTAAGTGCATAGAATTTTTATGGTGGAGTATGTTAATTCTCTATTTTGTTTAGTTTTTGATCATATGGAGATTGTTCCCTAAAAAAGATCCAAAATTAAAGTTATATTTTCTTTGAAGGAAAATATTCCAAAAGGCCTAACAATTGGGAATGACTCTGGTAGAAAAATTGCAATTATCCGTTATTTATAGACGTAGTTTGCTCTTGTATTGAGAATATACCAGAGTAGAAAAATGGAAGCCTAGCATATTAGTTTTTTCTTGTTCTCTTGTCTTCAATAGTCCATCATAAACTAGCACGGTTTGCCCTTGTATTTTATATGTGCAATAGAGAAAGAAATGTAAGCACGCATCTAGATTTTTCTTGTTCTTTTCGTGTTTGTATAAAAAGTAGAGGTGAATGAGACATAAGACGTGATTGTAACTCTTTTTTTTTTGGAACATCTTTGTATTTAAGAGTTTGTAGATTTTTATTTTTGATTTAGATTTTTTCATATAAATCTTTGTGATGTGTTTTCTCCATATTTTTTATAATTTTCTTGCTTTTAATTAATATATATCTGAACAAGGGTCCTATGAATAAATTCGTCAAGTTGAGATTGTTGAAAAAAATTTCCAAAAAAGATCCGAAAAAAAGGAGGTATATTCTCATTGAAGGAAAATATTCCAAAAGGCCCAACAATTGGAAATGAAAGAAATTTTGATGGAATAATTGCAATCGTCCATTATATATTGACATAATTTGCTCTTGTATTGAGTACGTGTTAGAGAGGCAAGAATATAAGCCTAGCATCATATCTTTTTCTTATTCTCTTTTGTGCAATTGTTCCTTATATATTAATGTGGTTTGCCCTTTATTTAGTATGTGCAAGAGACGAAAATGTAAGCATAACATCCTAGACTTTTATGTTCTTTTCGTTGTTTTCAAAAAGAGTAGAATATGTGGTTGTGGTAATGTTTATGTTTTCTATGATACTTGAGGTTTTGGGTCACTATGAGGTTAGATATGATTGTAACAAATATTTTGGAATATTCGTGAATTTAACTGGTCATAGTCTATTTTTTACTTTTTTCGATTTTGGAGTTTTCATATAAATTTTTTCGTTGTTTTTCTCTACATATTTTTAATATTTTTGTTAGTATTTATCTTAACAAGGATTCTATGAGAATTTTTTTTTTCAATTTCAAGTCAGAGCATTCATTTCATTCATAACGTACACATATCTCACACAATCCTCATAAATGTGTGCTTGACATCGTCTATATTTCAACATCACACTTAGCCCCTATTTCGTTTAAATAAAAATCAAATTTTAGGTACATTTTTATAAAACTTGATAAAATTTGAAATTAAAAAGTTGATAAAAATGATGGGTTCCATAAAACGGATAATTGAAAATGAGTTACAAAAATGAATTTTTGAAAATGGAAGCCAAACATGAACTTACTAATTATGTAGTTTTTGACTATTGCAATCCTATTTTACGAGTGTCGACTAAATTATTCGGCTTTTCTTCATCCTGGAATCTGATATGGGGACCAATTCACTCTAAGTTGGTCACTTTTTAACATCATCACATTATTGTAAAAATTTATAGACGCAAAACATTATAATTACGCTAAGAACATGAACATAATTAATTAAAGAAAAAGAATATATATTTTGTTTTATAACAAGAGAGAGGTATGAGAGACTATAATAAACAGTACGAGTATGTCAAAAGGGATAGTACAATTCCTTAATTATGATAATTCACGTGCATATAAATATGGGATACTATGTTTGATTTTGAAATAGTACGAAATGCCAGGAAACCCTATATTCCAGAAACTATAATAAATATTCGACGAAGTAAAAATATCTTTATCAAGATAGTAGACCCATTCTCTATACTCTCAATTGGATCAATTATAATAAGTCATACACTCACATTCCAAAAGTACAATAAGAAATAAATTCCACGATTGAACTACCAAAATAGAATATGCTAGAAATATGAGCTCTATCCGATTCATTTTCTATTCAAAAGACAGGACTTTGTTGAATGAAAGATCGATTTGAGAAAACAAGTTTGAAATTATGACAGACTAAACAAAACTCTATTAGCATAGTTTAATTTAGTTTCAAAATACTTTTTCACACGATACCTCTATCGACATACATGAAACCTCTTAAAAGTATTTTAAGTAAGCTCAGTTCACATTCTAAATAAACATTCTCGATACTCTTATTCCTGTAAAGGCATTATGATTAATGTGAACTAAAGAAGATCCTCCTCGTATTAAGGCTATTGTTGCCATAAGGGTTTGAAAGACAGCATGGATATTCTGATCCACATCCTTTGTTGACTTCTACTGTATATTACATTTTCAGTTTGATTGAGAGTAGGAAATATGATTATTTAATAATAGTGATCCCGCTCCATGCTTTTTTTTTTTTAACAAGTTTATTGGATAGCAATCTCGACAAATATACCCTTCATGTTTGTTAGGCAATAATATCTTTTAACTATACTTTCAGAAAATTTTCCAGACAATCGAAGAAACCAAAGCAAAGATTGAATTAGAAAATCATGAAGGCAGTGGCAAATCCAGGATATTGAGTCAGCTAGAGCGGCCGTTGACCATCGCAATAACAAGATTGTTTATTAATATTTAATTAAATAATATTAAAAATAATTCAATCAATATATAAATGCACTAAACCGTAAAAGTCATATACATATGAAACTAGACAAGACAAAGTTTATAC
>CAIGRP010097657.1:0-14694 GCA_903798385.1 Fraxinus cuspidata
AATTGATATGAAATTCAAAATTTTATCATATATTTATAGCAAAAAAAAATGTATCCGTTTCAATTACATTTGAATTTCAAATTCATTTTTTTTATATATAAAACAAAGCTATGGTAGCTACCTTGCCTTGTCAAAGGCAGCACATTGCCTTTGACAAGGTAGTAACGTAGGCAACTATTTTTTTTAAAGTTCGACTCGGCTCGTCATGGGCCTGCCCGTGTGGCTCGGGCTCGAGCCAACGCCCCAAAATAGAGCTCAGCTCGGACTTTTTCTGGGCCAAGCTACGGTCCGCTTGAGTTGGCGAGCCACGTTGACTTACGACCGCAAATAATTTAAGATTCAGTCATATTGTAATTTGTATATCACAATCACAACTTCTTATGATTAACAAATTACTAAGATTTGAATCTACGGACTTTATTATTTAATTTAATTGAATATTTATTAAATATTAGATTTACCATAAAATTGCATCAATTATATATATTAAATGTGTTCATGTTCAAAGTTGATTGGACATAAGGCATAACACTTATAAGGCTATGCTTAAGACTTGAAGTTTTTAGAAAAAAAATAAGTTTTGTTAAGTAAAAGTAGCTTTTAATAAGTGTAATAAACCATGTAATTTTAAGTAGCTTGGAAGTAAGTTAGATTTACTCTCCAGAACAGTAAGTAGACTAAGCATCAGTGTAAAAGGGAAGACATAATCTTGAATACAATCCAAAATTTGTTCATCACTCTGCGCAAATCTGCAAGTGTCATACGTTCTGTTGACCTTGAATTTACAACTCTATGAAAATTCAAATCCTTTAATTTCAGACAAGAGCAGAGTTTTCCACCACAAAATTAATGGAAAAAGAATTCCAAGAAAACTGTGCTTTAAAACTCTGGATGCACACAAGAAGATGATAAAAAGAAACATGTATATGATTAATGTATGTAATGTTTATCCAATTACATTTTCAACTATGGCTGTGGCAGGGACCTAGCTTATCTTGGAGGGGAAGACCATATTATTATCTGAATCTCCTGAAGCCAAAATCTGTGAATCCTCAAAGGTCGAGGAGAGGTTGAGATTTGGGTTTGAATTTTTGGAATCAAAGTGATTTCTAGTTGTTTTTTTGTTGCTGATCAAACATCATTTTCAGCTGCTTCCCTTGTTCTTCAATCCTCATCTGCAAGTTTCTTTGAATCTGCCATGGAAAAGTAAGCTAAATTCACTTAACAATAAGCAACTTATTTTGATCATTTTACTGTGGATAGAGATAAGAACTACCTCTAGTTGTTCATGAAGACGCTTCTGAACATCTAGTTGCACTTGCAGTGCTTCCTTGAGTTGCATACCACTGCACAAAAAGGAAACCATGAGAAACGGGAAATGCGATTCAAAGAATTTTATAATATTGCAACCGAGTAAGCAAATTGACATGGGAATTTTTACGTTTTTATGTCAAACTGTGCAGCGTTATTGGCACTTGTCTTCCTTTCAGATTTTCCTGCAGGAAAATAGTATCAGATTAGAGCCAACTCAAAAATGGACTAACAGAATCAGCAGAGGTAAAATTTACCTTCAACAGAGTCAGGCAAGCATTTTGCATTTCGGTATTTCTGCAAAGAAAATAAATAATGAAAATTAAAAGATGGCAATTCAGATTCCTGAAATTAATCAGATATTACGTAATGAAAAGTTTTGGGACTTATACCTGTAAATGGCTCTTGACATGAAAGATTGTAAGTCCCTCTGAATCCATCATCTTTAGGATTGCCTTGGGTGTTGCCTCTATGTTTTGAATGGGGAAACAATCAGTATGTGATGGTCTTAGGTTGAAAAAAATTGAATAAATATCAAATCACTTACTATCAGAACCCCCAAGGCGATTTACGCACTCTACAAATCGATCATGAAGATCTTGAGTCCATCTGATTCTCGTCTTACTCGATGAAACTGCTCCTCCGCTGGATGCAGAATGATTTGAAGCAAACGAAAAACATCCAGGCAGACTTCCCAACTGCTTTAGATGCTCAAAATGGGAACCGTATAGATGTTGAGACACCTGTGTGAATATTTCTGATCAACTAATTAATTTGAACCTCGTAGCATCAATGAGAGAGACGAAAAAATGAAAGACTTACGCCAAGTTCCTGATTTGCATCAAATGAAACAGAAGGGCTTCTCCTATTTGAATTATCAAGATCACCTAGCAGCTTGTTTTTTAGTTGCAGTATTTGTTCACTCTGTGAAAGTTTTCCGAAAGGATTTCTGTAGGATCTTTCACAACTGACAAATTGATCGTGTGACGTTTGAGTTTTCATAACCGATGGAATGGAGGCATTATTTGACTCGAAATATTGCTCAGACGAATCTCCAAAGAAGCCATTTCCGGACGAAGGTATTTGTTGATAAGAATTCTTTGATTGTTGGAAGCAACGAGAATACAGACTATTTTTTTGGTTCTCAAACTCTGTTAAGCCCATATACCGCTCGGTTGCATAGAAAGCTGAAGCCGGCGATCCAAGCCGGCCGATGATGGAACCGGATGAATTTGCAGGCCAAAAGTTCTGCTGTGGTGAGCCTGAGCCATTTTCTGTGGCTACTGGTTGAAAACAAAGCCCCATGGGATTAGACTGCTGCTGATTGCCATAACTTTGGGGAAAGCTGTCTTGAAATTCTGTAGCAAAATCATTGGTAAATCCGTAGTTATGCTGTATTCCTCTCATTTACAAAAACCTAAGATCAAGCAGACTCCGACATCTATTCTATTAAATCTCCAACTACTATTGCATTCGTGTCGATGATTCTTACTCGTGGTTCATCAAACGCATGGTATCGGGGTAAGGAAGTTGAAATATTGATGGATGAACAGTACAAGAGTGTTCAATTTCAGATTTCTATCATCTTTCTTTTCTTTTTATATGCCATAAGTCTTCAAATATAAGTATGAACATGTCAACATTCAATCTTATAACGCTTCTTTAACTGGATAGGAATGAACAATGATCTCTCGACAAAACCAAAGCAAAATTATTTATAATAATAATAATATAATTCTCACCTAGGATAGGACATTCAAATTTGTCCTCTACTCTACATGAGGTATATAAAAAGTCTATTACTCATGTGTACATAGCAGATAAAAAAAGAATAATATTTTGGGTATCTTTTAACTCAATAATTTCATTCGGAATACAGGCATATATTCAACAGTACTCTAAAAGACTTGATTATTCTTGTTAATGACGTAGATGAAATTCACTTCAGCAGAAGAAGAAATTAAATAAAAATTTGCTCTGCAAGTGATCCCACTAGTACTCATCTAACAAATTAGTGGGGACTTACCAGAAAAGAAATTTGAAGATTCTAAAATGAATTTCATAAAGCAAAAGAGCATTGCCCTGATTTTACTTTTACAAAGATAGATATTGGAATCAGTCGTAAAATCGTGGTGGCGTCAAAATTTTAAACCAAAAATTCTCCGTAACATACGCATATCGGAGCCTTAGATGATTCGCATTAGTGATTTATTCTGGCTAAAAAATAACCGAGTTTATAAAGGCCTTCACCGATATGAACATTCTACATCTGTTAGATTTGTACATTTTCATGTCTTTCACCATCACCTCCCTGGAAATTTATCATTCATTTCCTAGTAAAAGAGTAATTATAATCCAACAGATGTGTTGTCGGCTGACCATTGGTTCATCGACCTAGCTTGGCTGTTTCTATACGAGCCCTGGTTGACTATAAACATTAGTAATGGCTGTCCTTTTCTAACATTTTATATATAAATGGTCTCATTTGATTTATTGACATGATATGGCAGCCAAGCACATAAAGCTCACATTTGCTTCAATAAATTATATCAAATTAATCCCTTTGAGCTGATCTTCTTTCATAGTTCTTTCAGACCTCATTAGGCATATTTAATTCGAACTAATACCCCAAGAAACTAAAAACAGCTTGCATATACTATGATTTTGATTGACAAAACCTTTGCATAGAAATCTCCGAGACAAACCATTACATTTTACAAGACAAAAGAAGAAAATAAAACAAGTATACTTCCCAAATTCATCACACTCATCTAAACATCAGACATTGAATGTAAGAGTTTCAACAATTTTAAATATTAATTGGATTTTGCCGATTGTACAGAAGAAATCCGCCAGAAGGAGTGACCACAATGATGTGGAAGGAAAATATTGGTTGAAAAAACTGATTGCGTTTTAAAGTGACAAATGATAAAGTGTCACGTGGTATTGTGTAAACCTTTACTTCAACCTTAATGTATATGTAACATAATCGGAAAGTCTATACATGGCAGTTTTGTAAGAGTTTCAACAATATTAGGACATGATAAGGAGGAATAATGTTAGTTAATGGAATCCATAACCAAACACAGAATGATCTTTTATGTCTGAAATTTATTTCATTAACAAAAATAATACAACTTGCTTTAATGGCTGACCATGAATTTGCTCGCTCAAATTTAAATATAAGAAAATGGATGTGATTAATCGCTCGACAAGTGTCCTTCATATCATGCAAGGAAAATAAAAAAAAGAAAAAAATTAATCCAATCAACTTGTACCTAATTATAATTATTCTAAATAAAAAATCCATAACTAACTAGGTCCAAATGGATCAGAGATGTGGAGAAAAGAAAACAAAGCATCCTAATAAAATAAGCAACTTTTTTCAAGAGTAGAAAAAAATAATGGTTCATGAATACACAAGACATTTTCTTGTTAGCCGATTGCCAACTTATTTTTGACCCTTAAATCTCCCAAAGGACAAATTCTAAACAACCTTATTTCTCGATCTGGCCATTGATTCTTGGCAGGCAGAAAAGAATATTAACCGATTCTGAATAAACTGTAATTTTTCATTTTGCCGGTGATACAGATAATTATAAGCCGTTTTTACAAGGTTTTGAAGAAAATGATGCTTTTCAATTTTCACACACGACGAAAAAATATGTATTTTTTTTTTTTTTAAATTTTTTGTATATAAAGAAAGTAAGAATCTTGTATTATCAATCTTTTTCCCAGCCCACTAAAGGATTCAATAATTGGAATTCTTTTTCTTGATCAAAATTGGCTCAATAGTATAAGAGAATCAGATGCTTCGTCTGAAAATTCAATATTATACTAGAATGTATAGAAATTAATTTTTTTTTCAATTAAAAATAAAAATAATGGACGTTCAGATTTCAGATTCGTGTACATTTGGACAAGAGGAATAATTACGGGAAGTAAATTCAGTCCGGTAACCTAATTCATGCATGCCACGTCGATGATTAATTTCATTTATGAATAGAACCTAAATTTTGTTCCCACTAAAGCAATAGTCTGCAGTATATTAATCAATGTAAATTCCTCCTGAAGTCCCCAACCTTTTATGAGTGGTGGTCATGCTCTCAACATTTCAAGTCTTCAACCTTCTATTATTATACGAGCATTATCCTCACCCGAAGGACAATGTCTAGTCCACGCTGACGCAAGTATGGGATTAAAATGGTAAAATTATCCAAACAGATTTCTTTTGTTTCAAAAATGAACCATGACATAGTGAGACACGTTGGTATTAGAATATCTTTATTTATTGTCCCATTTAATTATTTACTTAATGTTTAATATTATTTAATTTTTAAATAAGATTTATATAAAAAAATAAAAAATAAAATAAATGGAAAATTGCAATTACGGTATCAAATCTTTCAGTCTTAAAAAGACTTTATTTTGTTGCACATACAGTAGCAAACCTTTCAAAAACTTGTACATGGAGTTCAAATTAATGATTTCTGTTAGTTTGACTGTTAATTGATCTAATAAATTGACTTTGACCAGTTTTAAAAGAGGTAAAATTGTAACTTTGAATTTAATTTAGAAAAAAAAACGAACAAAAGAAAAAGAAATAAAAGGGTCTTCTTCACCTTCCCCATTCCGCCCCTGCCCCTGAAAATCAATGGTCGGCACCGCCACTCAACGCCGATTGTCCAAGATTTATGATTTTCCTAAACCCCTCACTATTTCTATGCACTTTAGTGTTCATTCTTTAACCTCAATTCTTCCGGTTTGAAACACCAAAATCCTCACAAAATAAAGCTGTCAAAATAACCCATAATGATTTTATAGAGAACAGTTCGCGGTAGCCATTTTCGCACACTTTTCAAGGCCCAAAGCGGAGATATTTCAAAGCAGATTTTTCGAAGATTTACAAAAAAACTTTTCACAACTGATTTTTCCATTCTGCAAATTTCCTTGATATTTTGAAGCAGTAGATCTGGTGGATTAGACTGATGTATTTTCGCCATGTGGAGGTGAAATAAGCTTAGATTTATTGTTTGTGGGTTAGTAGTTTAAGAAAAAATGGGTGAATCCACCGGATATCAACACACATCAACAAAAAAAATTGCTCAAAAAAAAAAAAAAAAAAAAATGAAAATGAAAATTAAACTCTAGATACGAAATTAAAAAATGGGTTTCCGAATATTTAGGCCATGTTCTCTTTACCATTTCAAGCCGTTTTCCGTTTTCGATTTTCCAAAACAGTGAAAATCCGTTCTCTTTCCCATTTTTGAAAACGTGTTTTTGAAAATAAGTGACAAATTTATAAAGAAAATCCAAAACGACAAATTTGTTTTCAGTTATAATCAAGTCAAAATTTTCAAAACGTGTTTTGGGCGTTTTCAAAATAATTTTTCAAAATACCAAAAAGGATACATTTTCAAAAATCTCAAAATGGACACTCAAAATACAAAACACAAAATGAATTCAAAACTCACAAAGAGAACAGCCCCTTACCTTCTTAGCTTAGAAAATTGAATGCAGAATATGATAGGCTCCCGATTAAACGAACCCTAGTTAGGTGTGAAGAGTCTATCTTATCTTCAATTTTTGTATGTTCTCTTTAAATTTTTTATGTTCTTAACATTAGATTCTATATTCTCTTTAATTTGCCTAAATGGTGCTGGTGGATGGGGATGGGATGAGTGAAGAAGAAGAAGAAGAAGAAGAAGAAGAAGGAGGAGAAGACCCTTTTATTTCTTTTTCTTTTGTTATTTGTTATTTGTTTTGTTTTTCTAATTTTAATTCAGAGTTACCATTTTACCCATTTTAAAATTGGTTAAAGTCAATTTATTAGATCAGCTAACGGTCAAACTAATAGAAATCATCCATTTGAACTCCAAATACAAGTTTTTGAACGGTTTGGTACTATAGGTGCAACAAAATGAAAGTTTAGGCAAAGTCTGCTTAAAACTGAAAGGTTTGGCATCGTGTCTGCAACTTTCCCTAAATTAAAATATTCGAGGTGGAGATGGTATTACCTAACAGAGTGGTGCATGATATTTTGTCATCACTATAGTGACTATTCAACGTATATTAAGAATTTGTTTAAGCCCCATTTTTGGATTAATATATTTTGTAATAGTTTTTTTTTTTTTTTTTGGAGAATATGTAGTTTAAAAGTAGGAAAAATTTTGATTTACGTATAAAATTATTTTATTTGGCAAATGTATGGTCGAAATGAGTTTCGAAACTAATAAATTACTAAAGAAGGAGGCTCAAATATGGGCTATATGTTATTTTACTCTTTTATTCGGTGTTCTAAAAGTCAGAACGGCCCGATCGGTTCAACTGGGACCAAAACTAGTTCGATTAGGTTTATAAAGTCTCTAATCAAAAATCCGTTCCAAAATCCGTTAAATCGACTGGGTTTTCAAAACTCATGACCCGTTCATAGTTCAACCAGTTCAACTTTTGTAAATGTACATTTTTTAAAAAAAATTTTTAAATGTATTTTTCTATTTTCATAAATGTATATTTTTAAATTTTATAAAAACCACATGTTCAACACCGATTCAACCTTTTGACCATTGACCCTTTGTCTTTTTTGGGTCGATGACCGAATTGATTTTTAAAACATTGCTTTTATTCGGTCAACATGTGAGTGTCGAGTGGTCATTTAGCCCCTCTTCGGTCCCCATATTTAAATTTTTTTTTTTGTCAAAACTCATTTTTTATCACATGTTTTATAAAATACAATTTTTATCATTTTTTTAATGACACAAACTTTCATCAAAATCTACTAAAAATCTTTATTCAAACCAAACAATGTCTTATTATCTATATAGACGTGTCCTGTTAGTTACTACACACATAGTATTAAAAGGTTGGGACATAACAACTACAAAGAGAAGGGAATTAAACAGGTTTGCTAGGACTTTTTTGCTACATTGGTTGACATACACTCACATGGCTCATGGGACCCATGTGAATAAAAAATTCCAAAAAAAATGCTCCCCTATTTTGAGTGTGATGCCAGGGAGGGCAGATTAGCAAGATTGAATGAAAGGTTAAAGAAATGACTATACTAATATGAAAGGTTGGAGATCTTGAGGAAATTATACTATTAACTAGGAGATAAATGTTGATTTAGGAAATGTCTTTACTAAAAAAAAATATATTCTTTTGGGGTTTTACAATGGCGTTTCCATGCTTTATGGAAAGAACAATTCCATTTGAAAAATGACTTGCCAAACCTCTTTTCTTTTCATGTTTGGTTCGTATTAATGAGAAATTTCTCTTTTTATTATTCTTTTATAAATCGTTGTTTTTGGATTTAAAAGTTTAATTTACTGAAAGTGGGCTATCAGTGACTCGGAATATTTTGTGCTTGGAAAAGGTTTGCGAACAATGCACGGCTTTATTTGTTTCGTCCTAGAAAAGAATACGAAAGTACATATGATGGAAGGTATATCACGTGGCTTCAAATTGCAACCAATTGATTGATTCGCTCACCACTCAAACCATGCCTTGAGATTATGTGAGAAGTGAGTGAGGACCACCTCACTAGTCTCGAATTATAAAGCAAATTAGACTTGTATTCTTCCGGTACATTTGGCATGTTAGAGATGTCTTTACAGAATTTGATGATTGATAAATTTTATTGAATAATACTACTTGTATATAATAGAATTATATAATAATTTACTTTGATTATGTGTCAAAAAAATAGTGGAGAACTTTTATTTTTTTATTTGGTTGAAAAAATTCTAACCCAATCATATCTTATCATGTCATATATATATGTAAATCACTATATACATATATCACTATCGAATTTTATTATGGACCTTTTTTTTATGTTCAATTTGATTCAAATCAATATTGCAAACAAAAAAGGATGGTACTATCGAATCATCCTCGAATACATTGGTTAGTTGTTGGAAACACTTAGACATATACATCAAAAAGTGAAAATATTTTTGTTGTTGCATTTCTTGATCTTATTGTTGGGAATTTACTAATACATGCACATCGAAATTTAAAATAATTTTAGTTCCCTTCAATGATCGTCTTTGTATTTAGATTGAACTCATTATTAGAATTATACCTCTAGTAAATTCTTCAAATTCCTTAGAGAACTTGGATCACGACCAATCACCATATTTGCATGCCTTTGTGAATCACGATCTTTCCACATTACACATATCCAATTGTCCAACTTTCAATGAAAATCCAAACATAAGAACAAGAATGAGAAATTATGATATATTTTATTTTATTTTTTTTGTGCTTGTAAGATTATGTTACTGTGAGAAGTGTTTTAAGTTGTAATTGCAATCGCAATTGCTATTGTGATAACTTTTGAAAGCTCAAACCCTAACTATTATAGATCTTTAAGTGGACTTGACACACCCACTATACATAAGTCGGCCTAATATTTAATTAATTTAACTAATTAAATTTGGCACATAAGTTAATTAATCCAATTGATTAATTTAAATCCATCAATAAACAATCTAATTAATTAATTCTACGAATGTCCAATATTTGTCAATTAATTGATTTATAATATCACTTTTCTAGTTCTCCCTTTTGTGTGTGATCCATTAGGTTACCGATCATGATACCGAACGACGTGAATTATTTTGATATAATCAAAATAAGATAAATTAAAACTACCTTTTAATTTAACATTAATTCACCTAAATTAATTAATCCACATTCTTCGTTCTAAATTGATGTCTAGCAATGTGTTGTGCAATGCATGTGACGAGAAATGTCACGTGGTGTAACAAAACTAAACTTGTTCGTTTATCAAGAAACTATAATTCATTCGTCAATATAATCTATTCAATTACGAGATATGAAAGTATGTCAATCTTGATTCTTAATCATATCTTTCATTCAACTCTAAAGATAATAATAAACGAAACTCTTTCTGACTTGAGTATTTACCTTGGCCAAAGCTTGTGACATCAACTTAATCGAATGAAACGTAATTCATAATCTTTACTATCTAAGAGTAACGAATCTTCTTTTGATAATTCACAACCTTCATATAATTCTTGACATACCTTGACGATGACGTATTAGCAATTCTTGATAGAGCAACATCTGGCATTATCAAAGTATGATTGTCCTCATGTAAAACACTATAATGACCTCAAGTTGAATGACCGATTTCAATACATAACATTAGAGATTAACCACCGATGCTTAAACGGTTATCCATGTGGAATCTCTATAACGGGTCTCCAATATTTTGTTCTCTTAACAAAACATAGGCCCGTCCGTTTAAATATCATTACATTTTAGCTTATGAAATCAGCTACTTTATAAGTGAGAAATACCATATGTGCTGGTGTATCTATAATCTATATCCATATCTAGTTATTAGTTACGATCACAAATAATTTAAAATTCAGTTATGTGTAATTTGTTTCTCACAAACACAACTATTTATGAGTAATAAGTTACCAAAACTTGTATCTGCTAACTTTATTAATTTAATTTACTAGACAAGTAATTTAATTAAATAATATATCTTTCATTTGTAATAATGCGTTAATTATGTTAAAAGTGTTTATGTCCAAAATCGATTGGACCTAAGGCATAACATTTTCACTTTTACCCTCTCTAGCTGTCCTGATAAAGGCATGTGGATGTCGCTACTTTGTGCTCAAGGTGTATAGAATGAGTTCAAGATAGTATTCACGCTATTTTAACATATCGTGTTTAGTCGATTTGGGAGATGCCGGGATGGCAAAAAACCCATTAAACTCGATATTTTAGGGTTTTGCCCTAAACTGGGTGAGGATTTCTCACATAATCTGGTATTTGGGACGGGGTATGGAACATGGATCCCGTGCCACAAACCGCCCCATTTAAAGTCTCAAATTTCAAAATAATGAAATAACTACCAACTAAAAAAATCTAATATTATAAAATGGGGTATTTATACAAATACATTTAAAATCAGTGGCTATATTTAAATTACAATAAGTTTAAATCAGTACTTAAAAATCACATTAATTACTGCCGAAACTCATGATTAAAATAAACCATTACAAACTTCAAAAGCTTAGCCCGAACTCCAATTCTTTCCCATAAATTCAAATTCAAGAATCAACATATGAAATTCAATCACAATACCTAATTGCAAAGGCGGTATATGTTGACCTATGGTTGAGCTCATGTTTTGATTATCACAAAAAAATTATTTTATTTCTAACATTTGAATTCATGTTTTCATAGCTAGTATGGTCAAATTGATCAAATTGAAGAAATAAGGATTGCTACCAGAAGACTAGCAATTTATGATTAAAAAAAAATCGAGATGAAAGCCGAGCAATCACGTCAAATCAATTAAAGCATTCACGTCAAATCAAGCATTCATTGAAGATATTAGATTTAGATGCTTTGAATCCATATGTAAAGGTAAAATGCTTTAATCTTTAGCAATGAATCACTAAAAGCTCAAAAGTTATATTTTTATGCACGAGATAAAGTAATTATAAAAACGCTCGCATAAAAATTATTTTCAAAAAATAAAAAATCTTCACTTGATTTTTAAATCTTTTACCAATATCACTTATTTAGAAAAGTTAAGTAAAAATGTCCTTCAAAAGCCTATACTTTTTTTAAATAGTCAAGAAAAGAAAAATCCGGAAAATTATTGTCCTAGTGGATGTCTGGTTCGTCCAACGGTCAAATTTAACCGTTATGATTTCTGATGCACAACAGCTAGTTTAGTCATCCAACTCAGTAGACAGACGTCCAGTTGATCAGAAATTTTGACATTTGACTGCTATAAATATCACTTCAATTTACATTCAAGAACACACTTCTAAGAGCATTTATGCGAGATATTCTTGAGGAAAGCTACATTGCTTTATCTTTATCAAATAATTCATTTTGAAAAACTTTTGATTGAATTAACTTTTGAAAATCATTTTTCTCATCAAAGTTTTTCTCAACTAACACTTGAGCTTCATTCATTGCTATTCATTAAAGTGTTAAGCCTATTTCTCTCTTAGAATTTAATTTGATTATATCACTTATTAAGAAAGAAGTTTCAAATTACAAAATCAATTTTCTATCAAATTTGTGAGTCGTGTTGAGGTTGTGAAAAGCTCAACATTGTATATAAAGGATTGGATTTCACCATAAGTCAATCAACATAGTGAAAATGTCTTGCTCGTGCCGGAAAGCTTGGTAACGGAGGACGTAGATAATTGCTTTGGATTGAACCTTTATATTTAAATCATTTACACCCTCTTTTCCTTTTACTTATCACATTTACAATTGTGCTTATTATTTCATTTTATCTATTTAGGCTTAACTTACTTGAGTTTATATTAATTCTTCGAAAAAATTTTAAAAACCAATGCACCCCCCTCTTGGTTAGGCATTCTTAGAGCTTCAATTGGTATCATAGCAAGGTGTTCATTTTCAAAATTAAAATTCCACAATCTTGAGCAATGGTTAACTACAATCTTCAATATCTTGAGAGGCATTCTACTAACTGTCCCCCTTTCTTTGATGACATGTATTAAAATTATTGAAAAGTTAGGATGATGATTTATGTTTAATCAATATATTATAATATATGGGAAGTTATTATAATCTGGTCTTTATATGCTTACTAGGACTATTAAAATTGATGGCCAACCTGATCAAACTATTCCAAAATCTGGAGAGAAAGATGAAGATAATAAAAGATTAGCCTTCAATGCTAAAGCCAAGAATCTACTTTATTGTGTGTTAGATAAAAATAAATTTAATCGTATTGGCACGTGTGATTTCGCATATGACATTGGCATGCTTTAGAAGCTACTCATATTGGCACTAGTAAAGTAAAGGAAACTAAAATTAATCTATTGGTTAAAGAATTTGAAAACTTCTTCATGAAACAAGATGAGCCCATTGCTAACATGATTACTAGTTTCACCGACATTGTTCCTCAAAGGGTTGATCGAAAATTTACTAACGGTGAACTTGTAAGTAAAATGCTCAGGTCACTATTGGAGGAATGAATCTCATTAAGCTTGTTAATAGTAAATACCAAAGATATTAACTCATATCATTTGGAAGAATTTTACGGCACATTGATGACATATGAGCTCAACAACGCTGAGACTAAAGAGAAAACGAGGAAAAACAAAGAGGATTCAAAGGAACCTCCTAAGCGCCAATTGCTCTTAAATCGGCAATGGATAAAGGAAATACAAGTGAAAATATGAGTGATGAAGAGCTTGATGATCTAGTCCTTGTAAAAAGATGGAGAAGTTTTTGAAATAATCGAAGATTCCAAAAAAAAGGAAGAAAAGGATGAAGAAATGAGCAAGAAAATCATTTCCTATGATTGTGACAAATCTGGTCACAAGAGAACCGAATGCCCAAACAAGAAGATAAATATCAATAAAAATGCACTTCAAGCAATATGTGATGAAAGTGATGATGATGATGATCATAATGGAAACAATAGTAAAGAAGAAATCACCACCATGTGTTTCATGACAATCAAAGAAGAGGTAAACTCTATTAAAAAATGTTCATATGATGATTTATCTACTTCTTATGATGAAATTCGTGAAGAATTTGAAAAAAATTGCTCTAAATCATTCCATTATTAAAAATAAGCACTACTTGTAAAAAAATGAAATGAAGAAAATTTTAAAAATTCAAAAGGAAAATATTGACTATGATTTATTGATTAAAGAAAATTCTTCATTGAAAGAAAAAGTTGAAGACTTAACTAAAATTATTTATAAATTTACTCATGGTAAGAAGAATTTTGATTTAATACTTGGCGATCAAAAGTGTATTTTTGATAAATGAGGAATTTGATTTAAACTATCCTTAAAACAAAAACCTTTAAAAAATCTTTTTGTCAAAGTTTCAAACATTCCTTCTTCAAAAACTACATGTAGCTTTTGTAATAAAGATGAACATATTGCATATAATTGTCTACCCAAAAAGAGGCTACATTTGAAAGCAGTAATAAGTGGATTCGAGAATCCAATAAAACTAACTATCAAGGACCCAAACTTGTATGAGTACCAAAAATAAAAAATAGAATTATTTTTACAGGAACCAAAGAAGATGAAGGGCAAATAATTCTTGGATAGCGGATGCTCAAGACACATGATTCAATATAGCTCCACTTGTTTTGATTATAACAAACAATACAATCATGTTTCTAACAAGATTTTGTTTTTTGAGTTTTTCATGAATATATTTTTTTAAGCATTCAAAGGCTCAAATCGACATCCGTTGAAGAACAAGCAATCAAAATATAACAAGAACAAGAATTTTGCAGATTGCAGTTTAGAAAGTTATCGAAACTTCAATTTATATGTAAATGTATAACTCATCAATTTTAACAAATGCATAAAGCTCAAA
>CAIGRP010097676.1:0-12705 GCA_903798385.1 Fraxinus cuspidata
TATATAATAGGAAGTACCAAAACCATGTCAAGAGAAGACTTCATGAAAAGGAAACATAATTGCGTCAACTATTTAGTTGGATTCAATGTCAATCCAAAATGAACTTTAAGAATCATGGTATCCAACAAACTCAAAGCTATGTCACGATGACATAGAACGTTAAGTCATTGTTTGGTGTAATTTGAAAGTTGATAAAAATATAAGTCAAAATTAACAATTAATTTTAATTATAAATTTCACGGAATTCACATCTTATATAAAATGTTCAACCACATATTTCATTAAATTTTGTCAATATTTACTAAAAATATGATTTTTAAATGAAATACCAAACATAGACTAATATTTTTAAACAGTTATTGATTTTAGATTTAGGCCCTATTTGATTGCAATGAATTCCATGAAAAATG
Organism: Fraxinus cuspidata; assembly: GCA_903798385.1. Taxonomy (NCBI): domain Eukaryota; kingdom Viridiplantae; phylum Streptophyta; class Magnoliopsida; order Lamiales; family Oleaceae; genus Fraxinus; species Fraxinus cuspidata. Next base: position 411 of record CAIGRP010097676.1, read on the forward strand.
TCACATTTGAGGAAAGCGAATTCCACTGACTGTTTGATTGCAACGTGGAAATGAAAATCGAATTTTAAGGTACAACTACTTTAAACTGTATTTTTTTTGTTTTCATAGAAAATGAATACCTATGGGTTTGATGGATTTTTATTTTCCAATTAACATGAAATTGAAATTCATTTCCACATTTACGTATTAAACGGATCCTTATGGTTAGTGATGACAACGTGTCGAGTTTGGGGCAGGAGCCTTAGATGGGATGGGATGTGATGGGATGGGATGGGGCGGGTCGGGGCGAGGGCCTGCCCCATTTTTTTTTTAATTTTTAATTATTATTATTTTTGGTTAATTATTATTTTTCCTTCACAGGGCGGGGTCCGTGCCCCGCACCGAACCGGCCCGTGACCCGAGACGGGGCAAGTCGTCTTGCCTCACCAACCCGTTCGGGGCAGGTTTTTTTGTCCCATTCGGGACGACGCGGGGAAAATTGTCATCACTACTTATGGTCACACTAATTGGAAATAAAAAACTTGCATCCTTTCTATACATTGTAATTAATTATTTGATAAAAATGTATATTGTATTATGGTAAATGAGTGAGATTTGTGGTAAGCGTTGATACAATCCTCTTTTGTCCAAAGAAGTTCAAATACCTGTACAATGGCAGACCCGTAAATAAATCATTTCATAACCCCAAAAATGTAACAATACTAGTTTCAAAAACCAGATTCTCTCCAGCTTTAGTGTACGACGCCTTCTCTTTTCCTGTAACCTCTAAGACCATGTTTGACTAAGCAAATATATTTGAATAAGTTTTATTTTCTTACTTATAGGTATAAATATTACTTGTTTTTATTATAGATTGATGATTATTTTTAAAACAAGTAACTTATAGACTGTTCCCTTTGTGTTTCAATTTTGAGTTTTGAGTTTTGAATTCATTTTATGTTTTGTGTTTTGAGCGTCTCTTTTGAAATTGCTGAAAATGCGTTCTTTTTGTCATTTTAAAAAACTGTTTCTTAAAACATTAAAAATGGAAAACGCGTTTACTTTGAAATTTTGAGAATATTTTTTTCAAGAAATCTAATTATTCAATAAATGTTAATAGTTTAATGTTAATATAATATTAAATAACATATAAATCTTGAAGTTGGTGAATCTTGAAATATTTTTTTCCAAATATAAAAAACACAACCTAAATTAAATTTGACAAGTCCTTGTTTTTGTCCTTGTACGTAACTTGTGACAAGAATTTACTAGAATCAAATCACAACCAAATGTGATCAATTTGCAAAAAAAAAAGGAGCACTAATATCATGTTGACATGGTAATAAATACATCCTTTAGAAATAGTGAATTTAATCATCCAGCAGTGAAAAAGTTACTAATGTATGTTTAAAAGAATATGTTGTATTGATGAAAGCGATGAACATAAAGGAGCTTACAGAGAGAAAAACCCAAAAAATTCCTAAACAAGCTTGTTAAAAGTCCATCCACTAGTAGATATAATCTACCAATAATGTACCATACACAAGTCAGAACGGACAGAATAAAGAAATTGATACAGCGTAGAATTCCCGATAACTCAGGAGGAGAAAATGCCATTGAACCATAACTTGCAAATTTCACCGGTCATATATGACAGCTGTGTCCGCAATTGCAAGGTTTATGTCTAACCACCAGCTCTAGTAGATAGAAGAAAACAAAACCTCGATAAATTCTTTGCATTAAACCTATCTATTTGAATTTGTCTTTCTACTCCACCAACCAACCTTATTCTTTCATAATGCCATTTTTAACAAATAAAAGTGAGTTTCACATAGCACTTCCAGATTCCTTCTTCTCATATGTAAATTAAATTAAATTAGGCCTAATTCGCCATTCATACCCTATGACTATAATAGTCTTCTAAGAATCCATCGTATGCTGAAATTGAGTATATATCAGAACTTTGTGGCCCTTCTCTTTAAGTTTGACCATCATCTTGTCCAAAAGTTGTAATTTTCCAGAGAATTCCAGCAATTGCCTGCCATGTATATAATTATCCGAATTAGCAGTAGTAGGGACTATAAAAAAAGTGAGACAAAAACAAGTTTGAGAAAATAATTGAATCTAAAAGCAACAAGCACATCTTCCCATCTTTTAAGATGAAGTCCATCAAGATAAGGCTCAAGGTGCTGCATATCACAACTTCAACAACCATTCCAGTAATTCCCATATGAATTCTCATTTTTAGCTAAGCAAACCCATTTTCTAATCTATCAACAATAAATATGAGAAATTTGAAGTCAAATGAACATATTACTTGTCAAAATCATTATTGTCCTCTGGTTCAACACCCTCCAGCATAAAGGGGTGACAATGGGTTCAACACCTTCCAGCACAAACTTTTCCAATATGCAAAGGTTTGAGAGTAAGTGAATTTAAGGTTGTAACCAGATCCATAGACTTGGAATGGAGAAATAATTTTATATCTATGGATTTGTCAAATCCAATTGTTTTGAAACCCATTTGTGCAAAACAAAATTTGCATTCCAAATTGCAAATTCACTGATCTCTCTTCCAGTTCCCCCTGCCACCCCCTCCCTTCTCCAACTAGAGAGCAGAAAAATTGAATTATACAAGACATCTTAAAAGCAGAAATCTATTAATCATAGTATCGCAGAAACCTAGTATAAAACGTAATTCCAAACTTGCCAAATTTTGACAAAAAAAACCAATCGTCCACAAACCTTCCGGCTTCCATCCTCAATAAAAAACTTCTTAGTGGCATTTCATCGAACAAGAACACCCGAACTTAACCCGTCCTCATTTCCATCACCTCCACTCATTCTCCGCCTCTATGATCGTCAATTCATTCAAAATCTAAACTCTTGTTCCCTCCACCCCAACTGCCTAGCAATATCCATTCTTTGGACACTTGTCCTCGAGAAATGGAGAGTGATATATTTCTAAGAATCAAAGTCAGTGGAGTTTTTCTAAAAAATTATTAAGGGAAAACCTTCCGAATTCACAAAAATTAAACTTGATAATCAAAAGAAAAAGAACACATCATACACAGAATACCTGAGTGGAAATGGGCGCCAGAGGCGGAATAGCGTCGGGAAATTGGAGGTGGAACGGCGTTGGAAAGCGTCTTACAAAGGCCGTGGGAGATGTGGGTTTAGGGAGAAGAAAATGTAAACCAGAGGAAGGAAGGAAGTTTACGGGAGAGGGGAGATAGAAGATGAGTTAGAAAATGGCGTTTTTCTAAAATTAACGTGTTTTGTACTGAAAATACTCAAAACGTGTTTTTGGATGTTTTGAGTTTTCAGTACTTTTTTTTTTTTTTCAAAAATTCATTTTAAAAAAATGAGAAAGAGAACGCACTTTCACTGTTTTTAAAAATTGAAACAGAAAACGATTTGAAAACGACAAAGAGAACAAGCCCTTAACTTTAATAAACGTCTAATCGAAGCTGATTCTAAATTTCTAGATGTTGAAACCTTGCTATAAGGGCCGAATTGACTTTAACTTATGATTGTTATCTTGTCATTGGTATTTGATATTGTTGAATTTTATGTTTAAAGTGTTGTTCAGGGTTTGAAGTCTGATTGAAATATATCAAATGATTGTCTATTTTTAAGATTTTGTAGCACTTCTTTTTGAAATGAAATGTGATATGCGATATTACACGTATCGGGAAAATAGTTTAATGGAGTAATTCACAAGCTCGTCTCTAATTTAATTGTATTATGTAGTGCATCTCAAACACCGTCCGAAGCTTCAATAACATGTCACATGCTTGCTTGGTATTATAAAAAAAGGAACTTTGATAGACAAATTATTCAAAAGTAGCATGCATACTTATAAGTGAAAATTTTAAACTTACACTGTTTGATTCACATTCTTACAAAAATTCATTTTCAACCATATATACTTCAATAAAATAATATTACACGTAACTTTAAATTTTTTTCTTATTTTTAACTACGTATTTTTCATCAAACTACTATTTAAGATAGAAAGAGGTCAGTTATTGCACGTAGTTTCACGGCCTTAACCAAATAAGTAAATCCTGTTTTTGTGCTGCTGGTGGGTTCCACAGCCAGCTGACCAGACAAAGAAAAATAATATATATAAAAAATAGCAAGAAATCCGAAATATTTTACTACTTTTTAGAGAGAGACAGGCAAATTTGAGAGAGAGAGAGAGAGAGACGCAGTAAAAACAATAACACAATCCATTTGATTTAGCTTTACACATACAGCATAGATATATTGTATTGTAATATTTACAAGGTTCAGTATTCTTTTTCTAATTTTTGGTGAGAGGAACAAAAAGCTGTTCATTTGTACCAGAAAAAGTTGAGAAGCTCCGAATCGGAGGTGGCGACGATCTGACCCGGTCAGAACTCGGTCTCTCTTTGTCCTGATGAGTGGAGGAGGAGCTGGAGATCGAGGCATTTGAAATTCAACTATGGTAAGTTGATGTCTGAAACGAATAGACACTTGTCGTTTTGATGTCTGTTTGAATTTGTTTTGACTTTATTGATTTTTGTTCAATTCCGAGTCTGTGCTGCAATCGGAAAATTAACTTATGGATATTCTGAAACTGTATTCATTTTTCTATTAGTTGTTCATTTTGTGATAAAAACGGCCTCATTGTGAAAGCTGAATACGAAAAATAATTTTGGTGGAATGTTCTTGCGAAGTAAATTTTAATATTGCTTATTGTTGAAGATGAATACAAAAAGTGATTTTCATGAATTGATTTTGGGAATAAATACTAATTTTATTCAACTTAAATAATAAAACTGGCACATCTGGAAATTTGATTAATTAGATTTGTTAATCATTGTGAGAAACAAAACTTGAACATTGTTTAGTTACGAAATGAATAGGTGGTGCTAAATGTGCAGCTGCAGAAAACGGATGTTTGAGTTTAGGTGTTTCAGTTTTGTGCTTTGAGTTTTGTGTTTTGAGTGTCCATTTTGAAATTGTTGAAAATGTGTTCTTTGACATTTTGAAAAATTGTTTTGAAAACATCAAAAACAAGTTTTGAAAATTTTAACTTGATTATAACTGAAAACACTCAAAACGACAAATTTGTCATTTTGTGTTTTCTTCATAAATTTTTAACTTGTTTTCAAAAACGCGTTTTCGAAAATGGGAAAGAGAACGCGTTTTCGCTGTTTTGGAAAATCGAAAACAGAAAACAACTTGAAAATGGTAAAGAGAACAACTTTTTCCTTGACCATGTGTTTTCTTTATAAATTTTTAACTTGTTTTCAAAAATGCGTTTTCGAAAATGGAAAAGAGAACGCGTTTTCGCAGTTTTGGAAAATCGAAAACAGAAAACGGCTTGAAAATGGTAAAGAGAACAGACCCTTACATTTTTCGTTTGGAGTATCTTGACTGTGCTCATTCGCGGTACTCTTGATACAGATAATTCTTCTAATACGGTTGGCTAGGTGCTATCAAATGTTAGGCATGATAATGGAACCTTCAATATATTATAAAAATTAATTTACTTGCCCTAATTGAAAGTTCCTAGCTGGCTCCTATTTAATATTAATGAAACCACCAGCATTTCTTGATGCTTATGTCTGTCTAAACCTATTTACCAATTTAATAGTATCACTAAAGAGCTGATGATTTCTGGCAAAAAACACTCAAAACGACAAATTTGTCATTTTGTGTTTTCTTCATAAATTTTTAACTTGTTTTCAAAAATGCGTTTTCGAAAATGGGAAAGAGAACGCGTTTTCGCTGTTTTGGAAAATCGAAAACAGAAAACGGCTTGAACAGGCCCTTACATTTTTCGTTTGGAGTATCTTGACTGTGCTCATTCGCGGTACTCTTGATTCAGATAATTCTTCTAATACGGTTGGCTAGGTGCCATCAAATGTTAGGCATGATAATGGAACCTTCAATATATTATAAAAGTTAATTTACTTGCCCTAATTGAAAGTTCCTAGCTGGCTCCTATTTAATATTAATGAAACCACCAGCATTTCTTGATGCTTATGTCTGTCTAAACCTATTTACCAATTTAGTAGTATTACTAAAGAGCTGATGATTTCTGGCACGTGCCTATTTGTAAGAGGATCAAGAAAAGATACGAGTTATCTTGTTGGTAGGGATGGTGATAGGTTTATGTTATTATTATTGTTATTGTCTTATTCTATAAATAATCCATTCTTGAATTAATCTAATATCTAATGCGATGTCATTGATCTGCAAATTATCACACTGGAATAGGAGACATCCTTATCACGGCCATTAGTTTTCCAAGTGACAAGCCTAGAATTACATGAGTGGATGGTAATCCTAACACAAACTATATTGGGCTGGGTCAGGTCACTAGGCAGGCAACTTTTCGGAACCTTAATTGCTGGCTGAAAATGATTAAGATCAGTTGGGTAGACCCAACTCCTTATAGAACCTTCAATAACTCTTACCTAAAATTGTTACAACCTCCTTTTCACCCAAAAGAAAGTTACAAGTGACAGTCATGTGGGAGATAGGAGTATATGTTGATGAATATTGTTTACTTCTAGCTTGTGCTTCTCCAGTTGGTTCCTCATCCAAGAAGTTAAATAAGAGTTTTCTGATAACCAATATCAGATATGACTCATGAATTGGCAAGCACAAGCACATTATTAATGACTCGTCTTCAATGAATTAATTATTTTCTTTGTTTACCTTTTGAAAACTACCAATAATTTGAACACATAATAAGATGATAGGTAGTTTTGCCTTTTTATATGTTTTGGAGTATCAAATAAGCAGTGCTCTTCCCATCCTCTCTAGGAAATGGTAACATAACATTTTTGCTATGCCTTTTTTAAACTATGAAATCTGCGGTTGTCTAAAAAAGAATTATTATTCTCTTATGCTGTCAGTGCCATATTTTCTGCTGTAATAATTATGTTTAGTCTTACAACAATGTCATCATGTTTTGTGTTTAAGAAGCCGAGTGAACACTCTGTTTTAACAAAGAAATTTTTGAGTTCTTTCGATTATTTTATACTCTTGCAGCCTCATTGGCTATAATTATTCTCCTAGGTGGCCAAAAGATGATATCCTCTAGAATTACAGTCAATTCATCATCTTAAAGCATCATGCATCGTTTCATAAGCATTTACTTTGAAGCTCCAAAGTAATTATGCTAATTCTAGATATTTATAATGTTCTTCATGTTCTATTATTATACTCCTGTTTAATAAAAATTAAAATCTAGATTTTTATCAAAATCAAAGTCAACAATTAATTTTAACCACATATTTCATAAAACCCACAATTTTTTTCAACCATACATTTCATCAACTTTTATCAAAATCTACTAAAAATTTGATTTTAATCTCCACCATATAGTGGCTATATGTACATTCAAAATCATGCCTGAAATCAGGTTATGTTTAAACAGTTGCATAAGTTGTTCTGAAGACTTGCATTTTAACTTTTCTATGACTTGCTGATCACGTCTACAAATTTTACTCTATTGTATTATGCTGGATAATAAATGACACATTGCATTCCAGATCTCCTTTTTACTGTCTGAGTCTATGTTTTCTGTAACAGTTTTGCATACTGGAACAAGTACCTTTTCCTTCTAATAGAGATTTTTCTGCATTCTTCTTTTAAATATTCGTCACTCTGTTTTGATGGTAAGTACCTTTATTAGCAGAGCATAGAGAGCATGTTTTTTCAATTTATAAGTAGGTCAACTTATTAACTTACAGGTATATCTTTTGACATAAATACGCGAAAAATGTTACTTTTCCCTTATTTACTTACTAAACATGATTATCTATTTTGTTATCAAAGGGTGATATTTTACTATTGTCAGAACAGCAGGAACATTTTGAATACACTTGACCGTGAGATAGCGCAACTTAATAATTGGATAAAATCCCCTTCCATTGTCCTAACCCAAGTTTAAATTATTAAAAAATGGGAAAAATAATTTGAAATATTGAATAATGGAAAATTTTTTATTGAAATAATAGTGAACTTGAAATATTAAAATATGAAATATAAGTCATTTCAAAATAATAAATTATTAAATTAATAATTGAAAATGAGAAAATGTGAAATGAAAGTCCTTATTAGCTATTTTAACATTGTGTCTGCTTACAAGTACTATTTTACTAAAAGTGCAACTGCTTAGGAGGACTGTTCACAGATACACCTTTAAAATGACCCTTGTTCGAAAAAGTGGTATTACTTATAAGCAATATTTTTAATCCAGACCAAGCAACGTAAAGCATTATTTTCAGATTGTATCATCTTAATTAAAATTGTATTATTTATTTCTTTCTTAGAACATATATTCAGCTTAAGAAATATATTGGAAATCCCACCTTCAACCAATATGGCTTACGTCTGTTATATCAAATTTATGCTTGCTATTGTCAGAAATTTCATCTCAAGTACAAGCATATCTGTTATAAAGCGTATTATGATTTCGATAAAATTGTCCTCTTAATGGCGAGTTGATAGTTTCGTGGTTTTACAACTTGCCTAGACATATGCATTTAGTTAAGCACTCTTATAAATGAAAAATGTAATATTGATAAATTTTAAACTAAGCTGATTGACCTCAAAATAATTTTTTTTTCTGGCTTACGTTTATTTATATATGTAAATCTTTGATTATTTTGTCGTATATTGTAGTATTAAGAATTTCATCTAGTGGAATGGAATCCCTAACAAAGCATACTGAGATATTAGATTATAGATCCATACTCTTTGTGGTACATCTTGTTGCAATTTCAGTTTTGATTAGAACTCAGGAATTTGATGTAATTGAAATCTTACTTAAAAATTAGTAAATCCTTACTTGCATGTTTTACTGATGGTGATTTTTCTGTTTATATTCTATCAAGTCAGTTCAGGTCAGGAGGCTTTCATCCACAGTTCATAATTATGATATATCATATAGATATAATTATTTCTCTATATAATTATTTTTAAAATGTACTGAATCTTTAAGTTGCTTTTTTTTTTTTTTTGGGTAGTAAGCACACTAAAAATACATGTTTATGTAAACATGGATTATAAATTTATCATACCGTCTCTAACTTTCTAATTTCTTCTAGTAACTCTATACTTGTTAGATATATTTGCCTTCAATGATATAAGCATCACAAGTAGGCATTTTTCAGCGGCTGGACAAGGTGGCCTTTCTAGTCAAGAACAGGTTGTGCAAGACTCCACACTTTAGTATGAAGGGTCATGTTGGGTTTGAACCTGACCCACATTCAGCACTTAAACTCGTTACGGATTCTATTTGAACTCTTGGAATTGAAATAAAAGTTTGACAATGGATCAAGAAATCTAATTGATCTTTTCTATCTAATGAATACGAAGTCTGCTTTGCACAACCCATTAGTATATCCTTAAATAAGAATCACATAAAAATAGATTTAAAATCTTTGGTAATTCGACCTACTTTTTGCCTCTAGATATTTCCCTTTACACAATGACTTTTCTTGCCCATGTGGAACACCAAAAAAATCTTGATAATTAAGATGTGAAAGCAGGCAGAGGCAAATAAAAACACATAATTAAATGGATGTTGACTCCGTTGAATTTCTATATATATATATATATAATTTAAAATTGGGATGCATCAAATTAAATAGTTTCACCAACAAAATGATTTATTGACTATGTGCTTATAATTATTGCACTACATCTTTATAGTTAGAAAATAATTTCGGTGGCCAATTCTCAATAAATAAAAGTGACTAGTAGAGTTCTATGGTGGGTGTACTATTTCAGGGTCAATCTCTATTCAAGTTCTATCACCGTCCAATTATAAAATTCTCCGTGTCAAATCGCATAACTAAAATAAAGTTTTTTGAGCACGTGATATAGCATGTTATAAATATTAATATTCATAATGTTAAATAATAGCGTAATTTGTCTTGTCTTATCAAGGGCCTCGTAATCTTGCTATTTCTAGTTTACAATCTAGAGTTTGCGCTTTATGAAATTGATCTCCTTCTTTCAGTGAACACGATTAAAACCTCAACTATGATAAGAGAACCATAATTAAAGTTCTCGTCACATCAAAAGTGAAATTTTTTTATTCTATTCACCATGGGCAGGAGATCGGACACGTTGCAGTGTGTATTGTCATTTTTGTATTATTTACGCGATAGAATTTTGTAATGGACTTCGTCTTTTTTAACATAATGTAAGAGAAATTTCGATTGTGTGTTGCATAAACTAGGCTTCTTTACAAATTGAATCAAGTAACATTTTTGTACGAACAATATTGTTCATACTAAAAATTAAAAGAAGATATATACAATCTCCGGACAAGGCATATGTGCCATGACCCAAACCAGTGACGGGGAATTGCATAAAATTGAACCAATTTAGAATATTAGAACAGAAGACAAAAATAAATTAGTTCCTTATCATACTTTTCATCATCACTAGTGTGGTAAACGTGCGTTGCACGTTAATTGAATAATGTTAAAAATAAGTGTGTAGCAAAATAAAGAATAAATCTCGTCATACAAATTATATTTACAAACTCGACATACAAATGGAAATCAATTTGAGGATTCTTTATTAGATCAATTCACGGGTTTATATTTTAAAAAATATATATTATCTTGATTCAACTTTGAAAATAGGAAAATTTGTAATAAAAGAAAATGTATCTCACTGTTAAAAAAAAAAAAAATTGTCTCCGTAATTTTTTTTCCTTCCCAACATTTTACCAAGTTTTAAGAAATTGCCATCAATTCTCAAGCATTTACGGAATTTATCTTCTTTACTCACATTGTATCCAAGAATTCATTTTTATATATATTAGATACAAGAAACAAATTTATTAATTCCCAAATCATAAAAAATCTCACAATCAATTCAAACATTGGACTCAGTCAGATATTCACCCATAGAAGAAAAAAACAGAAAAGGTAACTCGGGTTCTTGATCTGACGTTTAGTTTAGCTGTAACATTTTCAAGTAAAAAAGATTAAAAATCTTTCAAAAAGTTTCACTGCATTGATATGGAAACAATGAAACAAATAACAAACCTATCTACCATACCCAGATTCATAGCAAAAAAATTGGCATTAAATACGAAAATACCTTATTTCAATCATTATTTTGAGAAATTTGTTTTTCAATCTCATATGTTAGACAANAACCAAATTGAATCAAACCTCAAGGAACTGACAAACAACAAACACAACTACCACACCCAAATTCATAGCAAAAAATTGACATTAGTTATGAAAATACCTTATTTCAATCATTATTTTGAGAAATTTGTTTTTCAATCTCATATGTTAGACAATGAGAACTCCGAATCTTGCAAAAAAGGTCTTAAGATGGTCAAACGGCTTGAAAAAATTAGAGCAGCATATAGAGAAAGAAGAACACAGGGAGAAAAAAGAAGAAGAAGAAGAAGAAAGAAGAAATCTTACGAGTAAAGAGGTATGGTTGGTTGAGTGGAAAAATAAAGAAAGAGTAAAGACGGAGTTGCGTGTTCATGTGGGGGAAACGTTGATGGGCGAAAAAAAAAATTGAATTATGTCGACGATGGGAAATCGCGACACGTGACGCCTAATTCTTTACCTCTTTTACTTTATAGTGATGTGACCGTTCATTGTTACTTTCGTGATTACTACTCAATTTGAAGAATTCGAATGCCTGTCCTTTAAAAAAAAAAATTGGACAATTTCTCGACTATGGGTGTCATTTGGTTATTGCAGGTTCCATAGTGATGGAAATTCAGATTCATACAATTTTGAGTGGAATTTGAGGCGGTGAAGTGCAGATGTTTTTGAAAGATTTGATCTGCCAATTTGGTATCACTGATTTGGTATTTTATAAGTTTCATTCAATTTGCAAGATCTAATTATGGGTCGAACAATTTTCTACAATGTGGGCTGCTATTGCTTGTCTGGGTTTTTCAAATTCGACTCATGAGGGTTTTGGCGATTTTTCATCTTGTTTTACACAAAAAAATAAAAGAAATAATTCATTATTTAAGAATAATGTTATCTAGCACCACAATTTATGTAACATTATGTGATATGTTCAATTAACAATGAAATTATGTGATTCATTTAATTGCACATTTCATTTAATGACACATAATGCCACATAAACTAGTGTTGAAAGACCAGTAGTGTTAAATAGCATTACTCATTCTTTAAACGTTTAAACTTTAGAATAATTAGGTAGTTCAACTTGTTATTGAAAAAAAATAAAATTATGGTAGAATCATGTTGTCACTAGTACACTTTCGATAAAAAGTGAACTCAACTTATACGTGAAATGCCTATATA
>CAIGRP010097687.1:0-10877 GCA_903798385.1 Fraxinus cuspidata
CGACTATGATAGGGTACTTGTTCTTTGGCATCCTGACTAATGTTGGCTGGACAGAATCATCTCTCCCTAGTGGCTTCCACCTGCAATGGAGAAACACCGATGCAAATTGAAAATAGAGAAATTACAATAATAGAGACTGGTAATTTAGAATACTTTACGCCATGAAGAGGAACTCTACAAGGAGTGATCTTGAGGAAAAGAAATTCGAAGATTCAATAGTAGAAATACAATCCTTTCCAGTAAATTGTATCGAACATGCTCTTAATACCTTATTTAGTCTTACTTGTATCTGCAGATAAAGTGATGGATGAAAACACAAATTTCCAGCTTGGCCAGGTTGATTCCAGGACACATGCGTGGTAACATGCGTGGTCCACTTCCAAACCCAAGGAAGCTGAAAGGTTTTATGGGATCCTGATAAACTAAAAAAATTTCATAAAATGATAAAATAGCCAGTGATAAGGATGCAGATAACTTTGTTGGGGTATGGCATATTGTTAACTTCCGAACAGGTAAGACTTGATCCATTCTCTCTGTTACATAGAATATCATGATGTTCTCGAAACTTCTCCTGCTCCTCACCATCTGGCTCTAAACTCATTATCATGTTGCCTATCACCTTCAGTGTGAACTGTAAAAGTTTTTAGATTTTGAGAAATTTCTATAAAGAAAACTTTCAGCTATCTAATATATTTTCTTTGGTCCAGGTTTTAAAAATCAACTGTGGAAGCCTCTTCAAGAACCAAGACTACGTCCACTCCATTGATACGACATCTCTATTACCAAATTGTTGATAAACGGGAAATACCTTTTTAGGCCATCGACTGAAAGGGGGTCTGCAACTGCAATCAGTCAGTGAAGTCTTTTGTGCGCTTCTCCCGTCTGTTGAAAGTGTAAAAGAGATTCAAGCTCACTAGCCCATCTTTGCCTGTTAACAATATCTTGCTAGCTTCTCTCCCAGTCATGAACCTTTCCGTACCTAACACAAATGACAAATATTGAGACCAAGGTAATTTAATTTCCAAGTCACAGATATTAATTGAATGATTTGGTTTCGATCTGTACTTTTGTTGTCTCTTGTACTCGAAACTGAATATGCCTGCAGGACTCGAGAACTCAGAGAGGAACAAAAAACTTTCGTCCACTATAGGCCATCCTAAACTGCCCGGAATTCTTTCCATTGCCTTTGGAGAACCCCATATTCGGAGCAACAAGGCTGAAAACATATGAGTGCTACTAGCATTATCTACATAACTAACTCGGCCCGTTACTCTGGTTGATTTGATCAAGTGGAAGGTTTTTTCGTGGAATTTATTTCAACAAGCGAATACTTATATCAGATAAATATAACAACATTTCTTGACTTTTATGTCAACCTACCCCGGCAGCATGTTCTAAGGCGACTGATCGAATAGAGTCAGACAAGTGACAGCTTTTCGTTATTCTATATTTGTGGAAGCTGGCCTCCTCGTTCTTCATATTTCTTAAAGTTCACTTGGCAAATTTTGTTCTTGTGAATGCTTCTTTGTTTGCCGACCAGAGTACTATGTTAATCTTCAATCTGATTTTGTTTCTCTTTCTTGTATTTATGCATACTCAAGTATATGCCATGCTACATGTACGTGAGTGTTGACACAATAGTTTACACCCATGTAAATTGACAGATTTTGACACATTGATCTTGTCAATACATTTTCCAATTAACTGCCAGATTTTTGATACATAGGAAAGTTTCAATCAAGGTACATACTTTGTGTGTACAAGTAGTTTAATTCTTTTAGTACATAACCAGTCAGTTATGGCATTGGATTATGTGATAATTCTCATTAGTCTTATTATTTGGTAAAAGATGCAAGAGCGAGCTTAAAATAGAGAGCACTTGTCCGAAGATAGAGATCTTTCATAGATGTTTGGTACGTTGGACTAGATACAATCATATGATATTAGAAAAAAAAGGTTTAAATATATGTTCATTGTTGGGTATATTTGTGTTCAATTCAATTATCAAAGATGTTATTCAATTGAGTTCGAATTAGAAACTTCGGAATCCAAGATGCTCGTGTTGGAATCGATTCTCAAGCTCAATCAAATAGATAACAAAAAGGTTTTGCAATTACCTATTTAAATTATTATATATTAATCACGAAGCATTAGATATATAATATATTGAAAGTAGACAAGTTGATATAGCTTGCATAAAATATTAACATGTAACACATAAGAACTAAATAATTAACTTAGGACTTAACTGAAAAAAAAAAACAACAATAAACTCCATACCTATTTTCAAGATAATTGCCATTTTAATCTAATTTCAATCGACAACTCTATCAAATATCGTCACTTGAACTGACAAACATATCCATAAGTTCTTTTACTTTAGAAATCAATGAAGAACAATAAATAAATTATCACCGTTATTTAGCCCTATTTGGTAAGATTAAAATCAATATTTTAATTTAAATTGAAATCAATAATTACTTTAAAAAAATTTAATTTTAACATCATATAATCAATAATTTTTCAATCAGCATTTGATCAACATTTATCAAAATTACTAAAAAAAATCTGATATTAATGTGGACCACACCGATCAACTAGTCATCATTATTTATTGATTATCATGCCATCCATTTGCGTCCATGAATTTGAATAAAATTACTAATTTAAATCTATCCAAAACCTGTTTAATCAACATATTCAGAGTATATCTCGTGACATCCGTATGCAGGTACTTCATATAATCAGAATCACTTGCTCTTTAAGAAAGTTGAAATGTATACGATAGTTCTTGAATTTTGTTAATTGGTTTGCATTGAAGGCAAAAAAATTTCAGCAATGGTTTTGCAGCTTCCCGCCCTTAATTTTATTTGTTCACTTCCCTTTCCTGTCTATTTTTCTGGCCCGGGTTGTTGAAGTTTATGCTCGTTTCATCTCACTCAAAAGAATTTTGTTTTCATCAATGCCTAGTAAGTTGCACGTTATGTATTTGAGGAAATGCTCAACAGAGTAAACAGACGAAATTTTGTTAAATCCCTTCTTGTAAGTCAATATTATGTTATTCTTTGTTAAACTGGAATTTCATGTATACAAGCCAAGTTGACATGCACTTTAGTTTTGGGAACTTGTTGCATTTAATAATAAGGTATATTCTTATTTTCCTTTATATGAAGCCCATCACTCAGCTACATCTTTGATGTGTGTTTAATGAAACAGGATATTACTATATGGGAGTTTGGGAGTTCTTGATTTGAATCAAAGACATCATGCTTCTTAGAAACAGAAGTATAAAATTCGATCGGATCTTGCACGTGGATCAGAAGCTGAACATACTCCGGCTTCATTCTTCCTCAGAGTCTGAAATTGAAAGAATTTCGAGAATAATTAATGACCATCCATTTCCTGATAAGCCATTGCATCCCACTCTCCGCTCTCAAATTCCACCGACTGCATTGTCGACCTCTTTTGTCGAAAATGTTCTGGGTAGATTGTTTGCTGCGCACTCAAACGGTCTCAAAGCGTATGAGTTCTTCCAATATTCCCTTCTCAGTAACCAGTACATTCCAAGTTCAGATGCTTTTGAGAAGACTCTTCACATAATGACACGAATGCGATACTTTGACAAAGCCTGGGAATTAATGGAATTAATCAAGCAAACTCACCGTTCCTTGCTCACTCTGAAGTCAATGAGCATCATGTTATCGAAAATTGCTAAATTCCAATCCTATGAAGACACTCTGGAAGCATTTGGGAAGATGGAGACAGAGATATTTTCAGGGAGTTCATTTGGCACGGATGAGTTCAATGTACTGCTTCGAGCATTTTGCACACAGCGGCAG
Source organism: Fraxinus cuspidata (assembly GCA_903798385.1). NCBI lineage: Eukaryota > Viridiplantae > Streptophyta > Magnoliopsida > Lamiales > Oleaceae > Fraxinus > Fraxinus cuspidata. Next base: position 3,840 of record CAIGRP010097687.1, read on the forward strand.
ATGAAAGAAGCGAGATCTGTCTTCAACAAGCTGCATTCTCGATTTTCTCCCAACACCAAGACGATGAATATTTTGCTTTTGGGGTTCAAGGAATCAGGAGATGTTACTGCAATAGAGTTGTTTTATCATGAGATGTTTCGAAGAGGTTTTAAGCCTAACAATGTCACTTACAATATTAGAATTGATGCTTACTGTAAAAATAGATGTTTTGGTGATGCTATGAGACTTTTTGAAGAAATGGAACGTGTTAATTGCTTCCCTACAGTAGAAACAATTACCACCTTGATTCATGGAGCAGGGATGGCTCGAAATATTTCCAGGGCTAAACAATTGTTCTATGAAATTTCAACGAGAGGTTTAAAGCCAGATACTGGGGCTTATAATGCCCTTTTGAGTTCTATTGTCAGATCCAGGGATATGAGTTCAGCAGCAGCCTTACTTGAAAAGATGGAAAAGAGAAACATTGAGCATGATAATGTCACTTACCATACTATGTTTTTGGGATTAATCAAATCAAAGGGGATTGATGGTGTCTCTGAACTCTATCAAAAGATGATTGAGAAGAATTTTTTGCCCATGACACGGACGGTTGTGATGTTAATGAAGTTCTTCTGTGAGAGCCGAAGAGTTGATTTGGGTTTGGATTTGTGGAGGTACTTGGTGAAGAAAGGGCAGTGTCCACACAGTCATGCCTTGGACCTCCTGGTTACAGGGTTATGTTCCCGTGGGAGAGTTCAAGAAGCATTTGAGTGCTCTAGGCAAATGCTAGAGAGAGGCCGCCACATGAGTGAGCTAGTGTTTCAGATGTTGGAGAGGTTTTTAGTTCAGATGGGAGAGTTGGACCAATTACGGGAGCTAGAGCAGATGACAAAGAAGTTAGAAATATTGTTGCCACCTTCCAAAGAGTGCGCTATTTAGGTTTCCTGCCATTCGAAATGTGGCTCAAATTCGATTAAACCTTCACTCACAAGTAAGCTGCAACTATAGTATGTTGTATTAATTCATGAACAGATAGATTCCTCCAGTGACTTCTCTAGTCGACCTTCTTGATTACATTGAAATGAAATTATGAATGTATTGCATCCGAGATTCCCTTTAGTTCAATCTTATTTCAATAGCATCGAAAAAAAATATTTTTTCTATATAATATTTTTTAATTTATATAAAATATCGACTGTTAGGTTCAATATTTTTTTTTTCTTTCATAATATGATCAACATTAAACAATAGGTTGGTGATTCGAACAAAATTACTAAAGTTATATAATCGGTGATCATCGATCCATCTTCTTTAGCAATTATTGATGGAATCACTGTTAACGGTGCTTTTGTCGTCAGTGAATGCCGTCATAACATCAACAAAACTTTTTTGTTCTATATTCATTGAAGTTTTTAAATTTACTTACGGTTTAGTTCCAATATCTTTTATTCTTTATTCATAATATTATTGACCGAAAGCAATGTGTTAGTGATTCGAATGGAGTTACAAGTAATTATTGTGGGTGATCGTCTACTAACCTCCATTAGCAATTAATTAAATACAATTTCACATTATTTAGCTCTTGTTTGATTTTCGTTATTTGGCAAAGAATGCATTTTTGAATAGTAAATTGATGGAGAATGTGTGTGTAAAAAAAAAATAAGGAATTTTTTTGAATTTATGTGTAATATTATTTTATTGAAAAATGTGTAATTAAAAAAAATGAGAAAAGTATATTTTAAAAATAAGAAGATTAAATCAGATCACCAGAACACACCATCAAGAACTAGTTTTTGTCTTGTTGGCGAATCTGTACAGATTGAAACAGTTTTCTACTTCAAAAAGAAAATCTCCACAATTTCCGCTTGCATTTTCAATATCACAATCTTGGATATGGCCTACTAGGGTTTTCGGAAAGGAAAACCCAATGGTTATTAGTATTATGCTGAGATGCAGGATGACAGTATTATGCTGAGACTCAGGATGACAGTCCTCTCATATGGGGGTTGTGTCTGAGATCATTTTCCTGGATTACAAAATAATTGCAAGCCCCACCTCCATATGAGAGGGTTGTTAGTCGGAGTGTACACCAAGGGTGCACAGCTATAATTATTACCTTTATTGATTTCATAGAATCTTCCTTAGATCCCTTCAACCAATTATTATACATATCCAATTTAACCCCAAAGCCCCAACCATTTATTGCCTCACCTTTTTTTTTTACCTTCTCGGAGTTTTTCAAACGTTTACTATGTAAAAAATGGTCTTAATCTCCAACTAAAAATCTGGAACATACTTGTGTAATTGAAAATTGATTTGTGAAATTAATTTGATTATATTTCACTCCCTTTTTTGACTTCTAATTGATCCATAGCATTCTCGAATCTTTATCGTGAGGTTCGACACAATTTTTGAGTATTTACATTTTAGTCTCCAAATCTTGGATATTGCCCTTGTTCGCCCACTTTCGTTTTTTCTTTCAATTCAACTTCCTTTTATTAAGTTTAACCTAATAAACGAAATATACAATAAATTAGACTATAATTGTTCAAAAGAACTATTAAATATATATATTTTTATGTCCAAATAAGTGTATAAGATACACTTATAAGTATGATAGATTTTTGCATTCGAGAGGATTGAAGGAGGAAAAGAAGATAAAAATGTTGTTTGTCATCATATATTGCAATGTGTACCAAACGTGCTATTATTATTTTACTTCTTTTCTCACCTTTTAAATTTAGGTTCTTTCTGACTGACAGTTTTTTGAAAAAAAAAAAATTCCTGAACAGATATGAACGGATTTTTGATCATTTAGTTAAGGAGATGATATCTCAAGAACTTGCTGTGAAAGCCATTCTGTCAAATGCTGAGCTTTTGGTTTTTACTTCTTCGGAACTGCCTTCCCAATATTGGAGTGAGTCTCAGTTCTCTATTTGCCAATGTCCCTTTTTTTCCCTTTCCCATCTTTGCTTTAATTTTCTGATTAAAGCGCAATTGAATTGCTTGCATAATGAAAATTTGCAGGATTTCAGTGCAAGTATTATCTATGGGGAGTCTTTAGAGGAAAACAGGCGTCCTCACACGTTGTGGATAACCACCTTACTTGTTCAATTGGAGGTGACAAATCCGTCTTGTTTTCAGATTGTTCATAAGATATGGACGTAAGCGGGTGTAAAAACACAGTGAAAACCAAGAATTGTAAAATTTTTCTCAACTTCTTTGCAAGTTCGATTGTGCCCCTCTAACTTTAAACTTCTGCGTCTGCCCCTAGATGCTCGAAGTCCTCTTAGTCCTTTGAGCAACAATGGTAGTTATGATTCAGGCACTTTTTTATGTAATTGTGTTTTTCAAAGTTTCGTGTTCTGAAAATATGCACAATTTTGTTCTTCAGAATGAAATTCTTGAGATCCTCATTGCAAGCATGATTACCTGGACGTTGTTCGGGTAAGGAACGAATGTGGTGAGTCCAGATTGGTTACACTGAACGTGAAACAAGAATTTGGACATTACATGTGCAGAAGAAATGCAATAGGTAAATACATACACTAGTACAGGATTGTTGAACCAGGTGCAGTCCAAGGCCTTCAGTTTTACTAAGAAAGAAAAAAAAAATTAAGATCTTGTTCATTGTGATGTCCAGTATAATCTAGTACTAATACTGTATATAAAACAAGCGCTTATGTAGGAATTGGTCAGGCATTTTTTGCCTTTTGTGTAACACTGGGCCAAACTCGGGCCTCCTTTGATTTCATGCACATTTTCTCCCCTTCAATTCTTAGATAAAGCTCAGGGCTGGCTGATATAGATGTTATAGATTTATTTTTGCATGTTCTTTGTACTCGACTTTTATGTTATGTTTGGTATGTTGAACTGAATAGTAACACAATTGATTGTCCTTGTCCAGTTGTCCCATGCTTCATATTTTTTAATCGTGTCAAGTTTTATATGTTCTTGCGTAACAAAAATGTCTGCACGGTTAAAATCCAGGTAGCTAACTTATACCCTCTTGCCCTTTATCCTTTGAATTCTTTTTTCATTCAATTCTAATCAATTTTTACATTTTTGTATTTAACTTAAATACATTTGAAGATGGGTAAATAAATCAATTTTCGCCAATCTTTTAGTTCTATCATTATACATAAATAAATGTGATGAATCATTATTATAGAGCTTAGAAGAGCCATACATGGAAGTTGTTGAAATTGGAGAGTTCAAGACTGTGTAAATCTGACACCGAAAATTCATACTTTTGACGTGGGAATTATTACAAATCATCACGCTCCATAACCTTGGAACCTACGTCAGACTAGCTTTGACTAGTTTCAAATGAACACTGCTTTGTCGACATCATCATTTGCATTGTTTTCTTGCACTTGGGAGATGTGGTGCCTGCTTTGATACAATTGTTATAGATATTAAAAATGTCATATTTAAGTTGGAAAATTCAAGTCTCTATAAATTTTGAGTTGAAATTTCATACGTTCGATGTGGGTTGCAAATCTCATACCTTACAAAGAGAAACTAGGCAATAATCTACACGTTTTGCAATCGACTTACCGTCTTATTTATTAATCTTATTTATGATAATATTATACTCTCACGTCTCCGTGTATTAGGTAGAATGAAAACTGCTTTAAACATTTAATAATCTTGCTTAATCTTACCCATTCAAGCTATGCCCTACCCATATCCACCTTTTGTGTTCAATAATTACTGTACTTCACTATCCCTTTTGAAAATGAATTTAATTTATCAATTTTAAACCCCTTTATGAGCTGCTTTTTCCGCGAAGTTGCTTTAAACATAATTAATTAACGATCACTATGTAATTAAGTACTTATTTGTTTAATTACTTTATAAAGGTCAAAAGATGTTTGTCAAACTTAGGAGCCGGATTTCACATTCTAAACAGATTAAATTATATAATTTGAGAAACTAAGTCGATACGCTTTGCAATTTGTACCTGAATTTTGTATTTCTTAATGCAAAGACGTGAATCAAGAAGGATTGGCTAACCAACAAAGATAGAACCTCAATAATTTTCTAGAAAACTTCTACATTTTAAAGTTCAAGCAAAGTATTTTGCTAACTTGTTTCTTTGTTCAATCGAGATTACAAAAATGCGATGAAAGTGCGATGATCTTAAAATTTCAGTCTTTTTGAGATACTTGAATCTAATTCAATCGTACATTTAAAAAACTAAGAGACTTCATAGTTATATTTGTTACTTTGTAGTGAACAATATACTGCATAAGACATATTCTTCTTTCGTATCCCTGTCTAATTTAAAGTACCATATTGTGATCGGCAAGGCCACCTGAAAAGGGTTGAAACATTATTTTTTGCTTGATAGTTTTAGAATCCAAAAATTATTAGTCTATTCCAATAAATGGAAATCTGACCAACTAATTATAGATACAAATAAAAATATAAAACAAGAAAATAGCAAACAAATTAATATTAATGTTGTGTTACAAATAACAATCCAGAGGCTACATGACAAAAAATAGGATCCTAAACTATGATGACTATAAAACATATAATTTGATCCAAACTAATGCATCAAGCATGAGGTCAACAATTTTAATTTTGAATTGTAAAGAAGATTTCCGATATCACTCTGTCATGCTTAAAAGTACTTTTTAGAAAGAAAATGAATTTTAAGCAGGGTCGAACATGGTATACAGATCCCGTGTGTACCATCTTTATCATCAAGAACGAACACAATTGTATATTTTATAACTAATCCCTGCATTTTTGTATAGTGTTAAAGGTCAAATAAACTGTGGAAAAGGTCTAGTGTATTTGGAGAAGGCATATAGGGTGAAACAAAAGTTGAAGGACTGGCAATTAAGCTGCTCTCTAAGTAATTTTTGTTATTGTGTAAAACTGGGCTTAAATCATAGAAAAGGTTTGGTGGATTCTGATCAGATGAAGGGGAGAAATATTTATGTGGAATAGTTGGAAGAGAAGCTGGATTAGGAGATAAAATACCCTGAAACGGCCTGAAATTGCTGCCAATTTCTGTGCTAATATCTATCCCTTGAACCATTTCCATGTCATTAAAAGCTTGTGGTAATCTTCTTCCTTCTGGGGACTTAGTTTTTTCTATCGAAGCAAAACGTGCAGCTGGAGATATTGCACCACTATTGAAATTTTCTTGAAAAACTGAGGAGGAACTACAAGAGGTCGAGGTTGAATTCGGGCCAGTTAGACGTTGAACCAGTGACATGAATTCGTTAGGATTTGCATGGATTATCTTGGGAGAGACGGTGTAGATTATGACCGGTGGTCGAGGTGGCGCTTGAGGATGCTGCTGCTGCTGCTGCGATGGTGGTGCAACTGGTGGTTTTCTGATCTTGTGGGAGTCTTTACGTACTTTTAGAGGTGTTGGACGAGGTCCTTGGAGTTGGAGCTCCCTCCTAGGTGACCTGCCGGACGGGAATTCTGTCGTATCCATGGCGGTGACTTGTGGCTCCGGTGATTATTCAACGATTGGAATGGGAGGAGATGGGCGGCGGCGGCGGCGGCGGTTTGGTGTGGTAATGATGATAAATGGCCTTGTTTTTCTAATGCAAACCAAGAAATGACAAGATGAATATTTAAGCTGCAGCACTGGTCAAAGGAGCAAATGTATAAATCAATTGAACTTGTACAATATTTGGCCAGTTGTGCCTATATATATACATACATACATACGCGTATATATGTATACATACACATATTTACTGATGCTTCCTGCTTTGGGCCGGTTTGGTGGTGTTATGAATGTTTGAACTTGTCAAGAGATTTGTGTATTTGTGTTCAGTTATATTACAATACGATAAATAGTATTTGAGCCATATTTGTGTAGGACTAAATCAGATTTTAATCTAAGTCAAAATTAAATAATCAATATTAACCACATCTTTTATGAGTTCCTTCAATTACACATTTCAAAAACTTCTATTACAATCTACTAAAAATCTAATTTTAATCCCCACCAAACACCCACTAAATGAACTCATTTCTATAATGGTTTAACCATCACCAAACGGTACATCTTATTCCTGAAGA
>CAIGRP010097688.1:0-10655 GCA_903798385.1 Fraxinus cuspidata
ATCTCGATACATTTTCGTACTGCCAAGATGTGCAACATATGGGGTGGAATGAGCCTTTTTTCTCTCTCATTTATTATACTTTCATCTTTGAGTACACACAACATTCCTCTAAAAATCAGCACGCTATCTGTAGATACTTCGAACCCTATACGTTTGTTCAAACCAACATCAGTAGGAATGGGTCTTTTTCTTGTGCTTCCTTGATTCGATCCTGAAGAGGCAAAGAGTAGGTTGAATTATAAATGTTTTATTCTTGTTGTAGCTTGAATTGGCGGCGTGATGACTTCTAATCTCAGTTTCTCAAAGTCCTTTATCAAGTATTCCTGCACCGTGAGTAAAACTGTTAACTGCGATCATGTCTTCCTACTTAAGGCATCTGTGACTACATTAGCCTTACCCAGATGGAAAAGAATTGTACATTCGTAATCTTTCACTAACTCCAACCATCTCCTCTATCTCATATACAGTTCCTTCGGTGTGAAGAAGTATTTGAGACTCTTATGATCTGTATAGATCTCACACTTCCCTCCATGCAGATAATGACGCCATATTTTTAAAGCATGAACTACTGCTGCAAGTTCCAAGTTGCGCGTAGGTTAATTCTGTTCATACTGCTTCAATTGTCTCGAGGCATAACTAATCACATTTCCATGTTGCATCAAAACACAACACAAACCCTGCTTAGAGGCGTCGCTATAAATTACTAACTCATCCGAACCTTCAGGTATCGTCAATACAGAATCCGAAACTAATCGCTACTTGAGTTCCTGAAAACATTTTTCACACTTTTCCGTCCAATGAAACTTCACCCCTTTATAGTTAATTGAGTTATCGGACCTGCTATTTTTTAGAAACCCTCAATAAATCTCCTATAGCAGCTAGCCAATCCTAAGAAACTACAAACTTTACCCACACTGGTCGGTCTAGGCCAATTTGTTATCGCTTCCTCTTTAACTGAGTCTACTTCAATATCCTGAATGGTAACCACGTGACTAAGGAAACCCACTTGATCGAGACAAAATTCGCACTTCTTGAATTTGACATATAATTTCTCTTTTCTCAAAGTTTCGAGTACTACCCGGAGTTGTTCCTCATACTACTTCTTATCTTTAGAGAATACGAGTATGTCGTCAATAAATACTATGACGAACTGAATCTTTCATCTCTAAAAGGTATAAGTCTGCAAGCAGTATCTTTCCGTCAATCTCCAACTGCATCTCCTTAGTCATTTGATTTGTGCAAAGAATTCTTCCTGAATGGATGCTAACCTCTAATTCATTATTCATTTTCACACTTGCAAAGTTAGACCTAGTGACGAAGGATGCAGAGATAAAAGAATTTGTAGCCCTCGAATCAAAAAAGTACGTAAGCAGGTACATCAGATAATAACAGAATACCTATTTTCGTAACTATATTGTTAGACTTAGCGATGAAGAATGGAAAATTGAAAAACATAAGTAGGTATTTCAAATAAAATACCTGCGATCACATTCGGATTCTACTCCGCCTCATGTCGATTCAATGCAAAAACTCGGGCCTTTCCTTTCTTGTTCTTGTCCTAATCATCATCCTTCTTCTTTCGAGGCTCAGTACAATTTAAAGCAATATATCCCGGCTTACCACATCGAAAACACATGTTCTTTCCAAGCAAGCATTCACTCATGTGGAGTTTATTACACTTAGGAGAAGGTATAATACTCACACTTTTCCAACCGATAAGAACTCCTGTGCTTGGTCTTTTATTCTGCCAGCTAGGTCTGTCCTTGCTCTGATCATTCCACTTTCTTTTTCCCAACGACTCCTTACCCTGTTGGGCATACTGCTCAAATGCAGCCCTCTAATATGAAATAGTATGAGCCCTCTCCAACATTTCACGATATGAAGTGAAATAATGAGACATAATGATCATACCGATATCTGGGCGTTGTCCATTTTTGAATATCCTGATCTTCTTAACTTCTATATCTACCAAGTGCGGGGCATATCTCGAGAGCTGCTCAAACCTCATCTCGTAATCAGTAAGAGACATATCCCCCTATCTCAGCTACATAAACTCTGATTCCTTGAAATCTCTTAAAGCCTGTGGGAAATACTTTGTCATCACTTCGTCCTTAAACTGCTCCCAAGTCAAGTTGCACTGCTGCTTTTTTTGTCCTAGTGCATAAGACAGACTCCTACAGTAACTGGCTACTCCAACAAATATAAACTCCGCTCATAGTGCTTTCTGTGCATCCGTACAAGCAATGTGTCGAAAGATTCGTTCCAAACCTCTAATCTACTCCTCAAAAACCAGTGGTTCAGAACCACAGTCAAAAGTAGAAGACTTGTACTTACGAAACTGCTCAACCACCGAGACAATTTCAGGGACAAATGGAGGTGTATTTTGTTGTGGTAGTGCTTTTTGTGGTGGAAGTGCTTGATTCTGCCTGCTCAACTCTTGTACTGCTCGCAATAAGTCCCGCACAAATTCGTATGGGTAGGTGGTGCTATTTCCTAAAAAAAATTTATATTAAGTCACTCGTCAGATACCCGTACCAATCTAACATGTTATACCCATATTCTCATAATATATTATAAATTTAGCGAAGAAAACCATACATGTTTTAAAATTTATAAGTCGGCAATTTGAAATATGTAAATTATACAAAATGTTTGAATAAATTCCTTTTCTTACCTCTTTACATATCTTAGAGTCGTCGAAGGGTATCCGATTAGTGGTCTTGAGTGTCAAAGATTTTTCACATATTTAAGACTTTAAATTGACATCATCCTTAAATTCATATATCTTCTTCAAAAATATTATTATTATTATTATTAAAACAAGCATTGCTCAAAGAAACGGCTAAATAAATAAGTATTTATTACACGTAACATTTAAACATAAAAATCCAATATTAATATTAAATCGTCATTTTTATTTCATTCATTTTTTTTCACTTTTTTTGACCAATTACCAAAAAAAAATACATACATGCCTAATTTATATTTTAAATATATATAACATTTATTGTAATCATTAAAAATACACCCCAAAATTGATAAACCTTTTCTTTTTATTTTTTATATATTTATGTTGTCACTGTTCACGTGAACAGTGACAGTGACGGCTATCACTGTTCTTGAATTTTTTTTTTTTTTTTGTGGAAAATTAAAATAGAGAATAGATAGATCCCTTTCAATACTATGGAATTCTTTGAGGGATCCACATGTACGTTGAGTTTTCCAATAGAACAAAAAGAGTTTCACGCTAATAGTGGATTCTAGGTTAACCGATTTTTTTTCCAAAACTCAAGTTATGAAAATACATATGAGTCTACAGAAAATTAAACATAAAGCTCTGATACCACACTGTAACAACCCAAATTTTAAACTTTAAATCGTTACTAAACATTCGATAATTAAATAAACATATCAAACAACCCAATTGGTTCTACCAATAATAAATAAAATACATGTAAGAAACATATCCAAATAAAATACCTTCCAAATAACAAGATCCAGTGATAAATAAACCAAAATAATGCTGAAAAAAATTATAGTCATGTTACACTGAATTATTTATTTAGTTCAATAAATCATGGCACCACGACTACACATCATCGTCCACCAACCAATAACAAGTTTTAACATGTGAGAAGTAGGGAAAATGGTTGAATATATGAGAATACTCAATGAGACACGAATTAATGGTGCAATTCGAATAAAATATTTAAAACATGTGTCAAAATATCATACCGTCATCATATCTTTAGAAACCGATAAGAGCTCAATACATATCATATCTTTAGTACCAGATGACCATATCATACATTTCATATCATATCATATCTTTAACTTCCATAAATACAATAATTCATCAACGTGGAAAAATAATTTAAAAGAGATAAAATCAACAGCACCTCATTATCCTATCTTGTTAGATTTATTAAATTTGGAAGACAAAACTAAAGAAATCACGTTCACTTGATTCTTTCTGCCTCTGTCGTGTTTTTGCAAATACATACAGTGTGGAGAAGTTATTGCCCTCATGAGTTATATTATATAACAAATTCTATAGAAAGTAGAAATAAGGGTGTTGGACTTCGTGTATGTAATGATATATTTCAAGCAACACGTCTCTATCATGTGAAATGAAATATATCAGCAACAACTTTATGGACACATGGCAGCTAGAGATTTTTCAACAAAAATATAAGAATAATAAAGAAAAACTACTGATACCCCCTTCAACAACTCTTACACGTGGTTGTATTATAAAACAAATCCTTATAAAATAATAAAAAAAATTAACAACTTACCAACTCTACACGTGTTACCCATATATTCTAAACTCATTAATTAACTTAACTAAATTACAATTTAAGGCAATATATTTCGATCTCGATAAATTAGACCTTGTCCGAATTAACTTTTTATAGGAGCCTAATATGCATAATTAATTATAATTTATCCAATGAATCCAATATATATATATATATATATATAATATGTCCAACACCACATGTTGTCACTAGTGATGGCAATTTTCCCCACTCCGCGAGAATGGGGCAAAAAAAATCCACCCCAAACGGGTTGGCGGAGTGGGGATGCACTACCCATCTCGGGTCACGAGGCGGCACGGGGGTGCCCTGCCCCAAACCCGCCCCGTCTAAAGCGGAGCGGGGCAAGGGAGTGGTGGGCAGGGTGCCCCACTCCAAACTACCCTGTTGCCATTACTAGTTGTCACACTCACAGTGAACATTATAACTTATGTTATTTGTGTGAACATACGTACAACGGTGAACATACATTCCCCCTTACTGTCAAATGATATGTGTGTGACTGCTTCATGCTTGGAGGAATTATTGTTCGATCATGAGGTATAACCAATGTCTATATGTCGTTTACCATGTATATATTTATTTTAAAAATTGAATTGATGATTTCAAGAATATTCTATTTCGACCAAAACAACATATACCAATTCCTTCCGCCGCTTTCTCGTTACTAATAGAATATCCTTTACTATTTTACTGAAAATAGAACGAAATGAGATCCGACTCATTCGTTCGTAGAACTATTTACTCGCATTATACTTACCATGTCAATATGTTTATTTTGATCATAAACAAGTTGACGTTGTCGTCCTTGATTGTAGCAATGAGGAGAAGCGTGTAGTATTGTAGAGTTATTGCAGAGGAACCATTCAAGGGGAACCCAAGTTGATAGCAGTGATTTTGTGAATGATCCAGCTCATGCTGAAAATGATCACAATTCTATGAGGACTTTGAATGCCGCCTTCATTGGAGGCTGCTGTCATGTGATCCCTAACTACTCAAAACAGAGAAAGATTCAATTTATTAACAATTTGTGTACACATGAGTCATACGTCCAAAATAAATTGTAAAATAATTTCATTGGTATTGCATCGTGATATTTTCTACATTCTGTTTTCTAGCGAAATATTATCAACGTGATTAAAGACTTACTAAATCGAGTTCAAGACATCCAAGTGAAACACGACCATATAATAGATTTCAAATTGATCTCATATCTAAATTCATCGACTTTAACGTTACCATGACACTAAGTATGATAGCTTGGAGGATTTAAGGGAAAAATATTCAATAAGCCACATAATCCAAATATCAGGAGCAGGGACAGATCTAGGACCAAATTACAAGCCAGGTTAATAAAAAAAAAATCACAAAAAAAAATAATTTATGTAAAAAAATTTTTTTTTCTACTAAAAAAATTTAATGGGCTGGAGCGGCCCCCCCCCCCCGGTCAGTGATCATGAGTGAAGTCAGTCCATCTTACAAGTAGATATCAAATATGAATATATTTATTTTTCTACCATTGAATATGTTGAAACTTATATTCTCGTCACGTGCACATATAAATGTTCAAGACACTACGAGTGTCAAATGTTGTTATCTTCTCATTGGGAAGTGGCACGTGTTTAGGTTTGGCCCTCACCCTCTTTACAATCAAATCTATTCTAACGCGTCCGAAGGCAGGAGAAACTCAGTCCATTTTGTGTTATCTACAGAGTGTCATGGTTGTATATTATTTGTAAAATGATGGGCCGAACATGGTCATTTCGCATGCTTAGAATAAGGTACAAGCAGGTACAAATCAATTTGTCCGACAACTTTTCCGACAGGATGAGGGTCCAATCAAGATTAATCGACATGCTTCATCAATGGTACTAACATGTTCTATTAGAGGTGGCAATCGAGCCGAACGGCTTGTCGACTCGTATAAAAGGGGCTCGTGAGCCACTCGACGAGCCCGAACCCGAGCTGAGCTTGCTCGGCTCGTTTTTTTAGACGAGCGCTCGCGGGCCGAGCTCGTGCTCGTCTAAAACGAAAGGTTATTTTTTTTTAAAAAATGTTTATCTTTAAAAAAATTGACGAGCTCGCGAGCCGAATCTCGGTTCGGCTCTCGAGTAACGAGTCGAGCAGAAGCTAGACTCGTTATAAGCGAGCTACGAGCTCGGCTCGTGACGAGCACGAGCCGAGCTCGTGTGCATACATTGCCATCCCTATGTTCTATGTATATTAGCGTGTAGAACATCTGTATTAAGTAATCTAGAATTTGCCTATCATAACATAACATGTCTTCTTCTTCTAGTTGCGCATATCAAAATTTGTAGGGATGTCAAAAAAATTCGACACACTCGATACCCACAATGCCCCGCCTCCGAATGGGACAGAGATTACTCGCTTAATCGGGTATTGGCGAGGACAAGGCGGTCTAATGAAGGATCAATAAAATAAATTATCAAAAACTAAAAAAATTAAATTAAATGGGGTAGTAAACGGGACAAGGGCCCCACTCGCTCCGCCTTAAACGGGTAACGGGCAGGGAATTGCTTGGCAGGGCGGGGGAGGTTGCCCCGACCCATCCTGCCCCTTTGTCATCCCTTACAATTTGTTTGTTGTCTATTTAGTATTCCAAAGTCATTTTATGTGCAAAATGGGCCTAATGTGATCGTTTTAAATGATCAAAACAATGAAACAATCAATGTGGATCAAGCGTTTGAACATCTTCAAAATATTCTTTAAATATAAGATATTTTCTATTTCAAGGAGTCAACATTTAAAATAATGCTCCAATAAACTCTTTAAATTAACATTTTAATTTAAAGAATGAGTTTGGTTTTCCTAACACACTCTTTTTAATTAAATGTATTTAAAGTGTTCTAATTTTCAATGTAAGAAAACGATAAAATAATCTAAAAAATAGCTAATTAAAATAAAAGATAAAGAAAAATAATAAATATTTTTTTAGAGTGGTAAAATCAAGTGTTAAATATAAAGAGCTCGTTGGAGTACATCAAAAGTTTAACTCTCTAAATTTATAAATGCTCTCCAAATGATAGAATATGTTCTTTAAAAATATGGGGTCTTCTCAAGATGCCTTTAGTCACATGTACCTAAACGTCTCGGGTACAATCAAGACTAGTCAATATGCTTCTATTCTGGTACTAATTTGTTCCGCACGTGTATGTGGAACATGCATGCTCCTTAAATTTTTTGTTATTTTTTCTACCTGAAGTTCACAATCTAACACTAGATATCACTTTTTATGCGTTTTAAGGAAGGATTGATAGTTCCATACGTTTCTCATATTGCTGCACTCAAGTAATAGTTTCGTGATGGATATAGGTCGAGGCATGTGTAAGTTTGCACGTATTTTTTGATCAGTACATATAAGTGTTTTTTTTTTCCATTCCTTTTTCAAATAAAACCAAGTTCCCAGTCTCAAAAGATGACATTCAACCACCATTTCAATTCGATCATTTTGCGATGGACACGACCTGGTGGTATGAGCTATGGCAACGCAATGAAAACCTCAAGGTTTCGGTAATCTGCTTGACCTGATATTCTTATTGCTTGCTTATTTTTTCATCAAATAAAGACAATTGACATTTCCTGTTTTTAAAGCATATAAATGTATGCTTCTACTACCTCAGAAAACGACTAAATTCAGTCGCAACATAATGCATAATGTAACGATAATCGATTCCTTTTTCGGAGCAATGGTGGGAAGTGCTTACAAATCTTGCAAGAGAGACTTTAATGCTACCAACAATAGATCTCCCATTGAGTACGCAAATGGTGAATACATGCACCGGAATATAAGTTGGTTGAATATATCGAACATGCATTGATCCCCATCATAATGGAGACAAAGACACGATTCTTGGTCACTTCCATGTTAAGGACATTTCTATAACTTCGACGTATAACAGTTAAAAACAGAGTGATCATTGTCGATGTCTAGCCTTTTGCTTTTATACTCCCGTAACTAATGGTAAAGATAAATGCTAGGCATGTCAACGTCATTGATGAAATTGAATGTGTCAAGTAGTCGGACGTTATCTTAGAAAGAGAAGCATACTTTCAACAGAAGTAAGAATTAGGAAGTAGATTCTTGCATCTTACAAGGTATGAAATTAGACTATTTGTGAGCACTAGTATGACAGTTCTTGTACCTTAACTTGCTGAGGCACATCCCGCGATTTACCTCATCTACAATGCTCTAAGAGTGGGGCGGTAGGGAACCCTTAAGGTTAGGGTTCAACATTTTTTTAAGAATTAGGAAGGAGAACGGAAAGGAGGAATGATACTTTTTGTCGGAATTTAGCATGTTGACAAGAAATGAGGGAGAAATTTGATTTTCAAATTTTGGCAATTTGTAATGGGATTTACTTGTTTTTTTGTAATAAGGATAATTCCGTGACTTCCGTCCAACTTTTATTAAAAGGGCTATTTGTTCGAACATTATAAAAGGTGGTCATTTTTTTCAAAATACACCTTCCAATTGAAACATTTGGTCAAATTTCCCCTTCAAATTTTAGTCTTGTTACTCGTGGCAAATAGAGCTAGCTGTCTTGCTAGGCAAAATAGTTTGTATTAGCTTGTAAAAGCCATATTTACAAATTACATAACATGTCACTTTGTTAAAAATAGCATTCTAAAAGCACAATTTTGTATTAAAACCGAAGTTTGCATCGTCGTCCAGTCAATGCAACGAACTAACATACAAAGAAATCAAACCAAAAAGAAAACATGTCTATTAAGTGAAAAAGGACCTTGAATACAATGAGTTGAGAACTTAGAAGGTTGAATGGATATGAAAATTTGCTCAACGTTGGGTGTGACATCTAGCTTTTCAGTGGTGACAATTAGACTAGACTGGCCTATCATACAGAAATAATAAAGAATTAGATAGGTGAAAAAAAACCTTCCAAACAAGTCAAAAACAGACCGCAAATTCAACTTGGATTGATAATTTAATTCGTAAGTGTTTCCAAACAGCTCCTTGATTAGTTGATTATGGATTCTGACATAACATATTAAGTAGGCTAAACCATTAAATTGGAAAAAAAAAAAAAAAATTGGCACAAAAACGTATAAATGAATATTACAATAACTTCTATTCGATAATGGGCGTTTGGCTTTACTCAGAAGCTAAAAGTAGCAGCTTCGGCTCCTAAACATCTGAATTGGCAAGTGCAGTTCAACCCCGGTCCAAAACCAAGAAGTTTCCCAAGGTCGAGAACAGCAATGGAGTTCCAGCAATCTGGTAGGGCAAATTGACTCCGTGAAATGGACCGCCCAAGTTTTTACAGCAGTACTGTCCAGTACTCTTCGTATATGAGAGTAAACATGTTTCCTAGAATTTGTAAGGCTTCGCCTTAGCACGAGGTTTGCAAGATCCAGGTTTTGCAATGGTAACATAAATGAACTTGCCATCAAAAAACTGGACAGCGGCAAAATTCTCGAGTCAACAAAATTTCAACCTTCAAACATGTTGAGTCTACAAAGACTGAATGCATACCTTTCCATTCATCTCTTCAACAGCAGTTTGTGCAAACTCTTCTCTTGTAAACCAAACATAAGCAAATCCCAGAGGTTGCTTGGTTTTCTTATCGGTAATGATTTTTACTAGCAAATAATACAAAAATTAACATTCTGATTATCTACAAGGTTTTAAAGATATAAGACGTATAGCACAAAGCCATAGCAAAATTCACCTCGACCGACACCTCCAAATCGTGAAAATGCTGTTTTCAACCCCCCTTCAGAGGTTGATTGAGCTAGCCCTGCATCAGTAATTCATTTGCTCAAGCACATTGCATGTTGGAGAAAATTAGACAAAAGCAATACACTCCACACATGGCATGTTTGATATGTTAGACTAGATAATAGATAATATAGGACATGAAACAACCCGACTCGTCATCAGTGTCTCATGGTGCGATAAGTGAGGACCCTACTCAAGACTATAATTCGAATGGTGAAGCCGCCAGATTCTCAAGTCAGACTTTTCACAGTTCTTTAGTCGTTACTAGGGAAATCCTCGTAAGTTTCTTTTTCTTAAATAGTATTCATTGGCTCGTTTATCTCCTGGATTAAGTTAATATTTTCATGCAATTAATGTAACAACTGTATAATAACACCACCAAACAATGCTCCTAACCGAGGCCACAATGCTTCTGATTATGAACCCAAAGAGCCAATAGTTAAAACTTGGGTAAATAGCATAGAACGTCATTACCTTTCAGTGTCATTGTGCAAAACGTCCCTACCTTTCATTTTTTGGCATTTTCACCCCTATCTTCCACTTTTCATTGCGCAAAGGTCCTTTTTATCTATTTTTTC
>CAIGRP010097692.1:0-12981 GCA_903798385.1 Fraxinus cuspidata
TTAGCGGCATAATACGTGGTTTGCAAATATATATATTTTTATAATACAAAAATAGGTCGGTATATGCAACAGTACCAAACCAGTTCCAAACAAGATTGATGTGAAAACTAATGTGACAAAAATGAACAGTGAATCTCACATTCATTTTTTTAAGAGAAGGAGGGAAATAAGACTGAAGATGATAATACCAAGATTTAAAGATTAAGGGATATTTGCACTTTCTACAAAGATAAAAAAACCCTACTGCACATTTTTCTATATTAAGCCATTGCTTGATCCTTATTATTATTATTATTATATATATATATATATATATTTTTTTTAATCATACATTTTTCAATAAAATAATATTGCAGAAATTAAAAAAAAATTTCATTCATTTTTAATAACACGTTTATCAATTTACTATTCTAAAATGTATTTTACACAAAAAAAAAAAAAAAACGCTAGCAAATATTTGTAGTTCATGCATAAAAGAGACTGTCTAGTCTACACTTTGAAAGGTTGAGCCAAACACCAACCATGTCACGCTCTCCTGACACATGTAAGAAGAAATGAATTCCTATCACACATGTCTCAAATTCTTAAAAAAACTTGTCAGTAAACATGACATCCAATAGAAAGATACATGAGTAATCAATTTAGGGCGGTAACCCACCAAATAATTAAAAATAAATCAATTTTCGATGACAAATAACTGTCTACCCAAGCAATCCCCAACACAAGATTTCTATAAAAATTAAACTTGTACAATTAGTTTGACAATGAGTGAGATGTAAAAATTCTGACCATTAATTTGAAAAAATTTCAAATCAATAGTTAGGATCACTGACAACTCATACATTATCAAATTAATTGTACAAGTAACATATTTGTTTTTATTAGAGTTTTAAAAAGAGCGCCTAGATGTGATGCGTGGCGGAAACGCTAAACCAAGTGGCTTGGCACCGTAGTTAGCAGTCAACGGCAATGGTTGATCACTAATATGTGCCTAGGCGCACATTATTAATTTTTAAAATTTTTTTTTATAATTCTTTTAAATTAAAATTTAAAAGTTGATTTACATTTGAAACTCATCTTTTTGTCGGAAACTTTTGATACAATGTATAAAATTTTTATAAATCTGTTTTTGATGTTTGATATGTATTATTTTTAATTATTAAATGATTTTTGATTGATTAAAAATTAAAATAATATAAAAATAAGAAAATGCATTTTTATTCTTTTTTACGTATATACATCACCTAAGCATGTCTAGTCCATAATTTGTCCTCCACGCATCGCAATGCATTACATCATTTAGAACACTTACTTTTATAAATGCCACGAGGTCAATAGACAAGTAAAAATCACATAATGGCACGATCAAAATTCTATTATATTTTGACCCGGCTCAATCAATTTAACGGTAAGCGTTGATTCAACCAGTATATCCCCACTCAGGTGGTAGCAAACTGACCAACTTCTTGATTTGAAAATTCGTATGAATTCTGATGTCAACAAATTATGTAGGGAAAATTTGACATCAATAGAATGGGATAATATTGTGAGTCTATTGGCACAATGAAAGGAAAAGTCAAGTGATTAGGTTTAATTAGCATCTTTAATTATATTTCTTTATGCTTAGTAATCATTTTAATTGGGGATAATTGCAGCAGCAATCCCAAACCTATCACCTTTTTACAAATTTTATCTTAACCTTCACTTTGTGACAATCACAGTTCCAAACATTTCAAAAATTAGCACATGAGGTCCGAATGGATGATTACTGTTAATTTTACCGTTAGTTGACCTAATAAATTGTTTTTGACCAAAAGGATATAAAGGTAACTTTGAATTAAAATAAATAAAGCAAAATCAAAACCCCTATTCATCCTACCTGCACACTCACACTAACACCCACACCCATACCCCACCTCCTCTTAAACCCAACCAAAACAATTAACTTTGATTGGAGTAATCTCATTCTTTCGACCGTAAAAAGCAGTTTAAGTTGGAGGATTTGCTCCGTACATCAGCAAAGATGCTCAAGAGTTTGGGGTTAGTTTACAAGGCTGTGCTTGATGATGGATGCACTGTGGCTATAAAGAGGTTGAAGGATGCAAATCTTTATGCTAGAAAGGAGTTTAAGTAGTATATGGATGTAATTAGGAAGCTAAAGCATCTTAATATAATGAGATTTAGAGCTTACCATTATGCATCCTAATTATTTGTTTGACCTACGTGGGAAGTGAGGTACGCCGAGGTACGAGCTACCGAAGTTGTGAGGAGGATTCATTCCTCACAGCGAGGCATGGGGACCCAGTAACTCTTCTAATTCGGATGTTTTTGACAATCACAAGGTGATTGATTGATGTGCGTCTTTGAAGAAGACGCTAAGGTGTCAAATCATCAACTCGGGCAGGAAGCATTAAATGCTGCATTAAATAAACGTCAACCTATGATTGACAGATTAGTACCCAGGATGGGATAGGGATTGTTTTCAGCTTAGACGAGGCCATGCGTCTTTTCATCACATAGTCAGTGTTTCATCTTAAAAACTATATAAACCCATGTATCTTGACATTTAAGGGTATGATATTCTGACTTCTTTAATATATATATACATTGCATCCTTTATAATCATCCCTAATATTCACTTACTAAGTTGATCATCGGAGTGCTCGCGGTCGCCTTTGCTACCATCCAAAAAGGCAGTAGGGGACTCATGGTGTGTTCCCGTGCGCAAGAGAAGCTTATGTAGAACCACAAGTTGATTGACACGTGTAGGTAACATTTTTGGAGGTCAACATATCGGTGCCATCTGTGGAAAGTTCATACCATAGCCGCGAACGTCCCGTGGATAAAGCCTGCATGAGTAGGAGGATGGCTCTAGGTTTTTCCCTTGAAAATGGTTTAGTTCTTGAATAAAGGACATGTGAGAACACATTCTTCCATCATGAGTTCAAGTAATGAAGACAGAAATTTGAGGAGATTAAAAGAGGTCTCTGAAGAAGAGATTCTCCAAACAATTGTCACTCATCAGAGGTCCCACCACCAGCATCAAAGGGGAGGTGGGATTGCTACATGCTTAACGACAGAAGTGGCCTAAATGGCCGTTAATATGAGAAACATTGCCACCCAAAACATCACCATGTAAGAAATCCTCATGCATGTCCAAGGACAAGGCATTTTGCTACAAATAGAATGTACCACAACAGGGTTTTCCTCACCAAGAGGAGAAAGTACAAAGCAGAGGAGCCAAATCCAGAATAAAAGCCAGTTTCGATGAGAGGGATGTGGGGATAGATGTGTCTTCATGCCACACCTTCAGGCAACCTCTGATGATACTTGAAGTAATGGTGAGTTCCCACTTCATAATAGCCAGAAATATGGACCTCAACCAATCCCTGAAGTCAGGTCTACTAAACATGCTAGTGGTGAAGTTGTTCAGCCCGTGAGATGAATTTAAGGAACCAAGCAGGCTCGTCTCAGTCCCCACTTCGATATCAAGAAGATGAAGATTCAGACGAGCTTTGTACTTTTTGTGAGCCCAATGATGATGACGACAACCTTCCGTTCTCTACAAAGCTTCGAAGCGCCCCTAAGTCAAGTAATTTTGTACCTTTTAAAACCCCGAGGTACGTGGAAGAGGTGACCCAGTGAAGTACCTTAATAATTAAAAAAACATTTATGAGCTTAAGAGGTGCTTTACCGACATTAAAATGTAGGGCTTTTCATTTGACGCTGTGCGGAGCAGCTGGATTTTGGTATAGTAGGATTCTAGCTGAGAGCATCAGGAGTTGGCCAGACCTTAAGAAGGTTAACCTGAACCAGTACCTGGCTAAGAAAGATGGGAAGGCCTTTATTCAATGCC
This sequence comes from Fraxinus cuspidata, assembly GCA_903798385.1. Lineage (NCBI taxonomy): Eukaryota > Viridiplantae > Streptophyta > Magnoliopsida > Lamiales > Oleaceae > Fraxinus > Fraxinus cuspidata. The sequence goes on from CAIGRP010097692.1 coordinate 3,857, forward strand.
TCCAAGACATGAGACAAGCGGTCGAAGAAACGCTAAAAATTTATCTAGCTAGCTTCACAAATGACGTAGTGTGAGAATGTTACTGGTAGGGAAGCCCTATCTGTACTTAAAGGAAGCCTCAACATGAACATCTTGTTTTAGAAAGACGTTCAAAATAAGAACCCCTCCACTTATAATGAGTTGGTAGAGATGATGAGAGTGAAAATCATTAGCAAAGAAATGATCGAGCACCGAAATAGGACAACACAAGGACTCCCACCTTCTTAGAGCCAGATGGGAAATAGGACCACTTCTAATATGATGAACTATCAGTGGACCCAAGCAAAGCACATCATTGCCCCCACCTCATGTCAAGCGCTAGCCTCAGCCACCTTGAATGCAGTTCCAACCCTATTTACGACGAAGTCGGGCCAAAGGGTGATGTAGAACCCAGTACTACCCCTTAACGGTCTTCATACAAACGGAATATGAGAGGAGAACCTAGAAATAGGCCCTTATTTGAAGCCCGACCTTATTGCACCTATCATAAGTTCCGTGGACATAATACTAGCGAGTACAATAATATGCCCCGACCTATGGAGCCTGACCCCACATCCTAGGCAAACCCAATGTCGTGACAATGAGGAGATTAGGTGATCTCGTAGGGATAACTCCCTCCGACGTTGAATAGATGATATAGAAAGGTCTAGAGATTGGTAGAGGCAACAGAGTTTCTCCCCAAAATGATGTGGGCAGTACACCAATAAGGGAGATCAACATGATTATAGGAGGATCACATGTAGGTGAAGTATCACGAAGTGCGCTAAGGAATTATACTGGTGAGGTTGGAGACTCTCCCATGACAAGTTACATTTTCAATAGCAATCCATATGGGCTGGGGAGTATTACCCTATCACATTTACCAAAGAAGATTCGTTGGGCTTACATTACCCTTATTGCGATGCCATGGTAGTAAGGGTCGTAGTGGCACGCAACAGATTGAAGCGGATGCTGAAAGATAATGAGAGTTCAGTCAACATCCTATTTGGCCCCACTTACGATAAGATGATGGTAAACCATGAGCTCACGCCCATGACTTCTCCATTGTATGGTTTTATTGGAGACAATACTGTCTTAAGAGAAAATATCACCCTATTGGTGGAGATTGAGGCGCTGCCACTAGCTGCTCGGAACTTTCATAAATTCTTTGTAGGACAATAGGTTGGCTTATCATGAAGTCTTAGGATGATCAATATTGAAGGAGCCGTGGGCTATCCCTCTATCCATCACCTATGTATAAAATTCCCAACAAAGTTGGGCATAGCAATTGTGAGAAGTGATCAGATGGGGTCAAAGGAATGCTACCTCAACTCATTAAGAAAAGCCGAACCTTGTAGTGTCAATGTAATATTAATGGATGCGGAGATGTCTGAAGCACTTTAAGAAGGTCCTACTCCTAAACAAGTAGGAGATGTCGAAATGACTGAGGCTTTAGAAAGTGTACCACAAGAAGATATTGGCGAACTAGATCCTCGTGTCACGGACCCCCAACCATAGGCTATTCTAGTGGAGGAGCTACGAAGTTTCTCTACTGATCCAAAAACCCTACTTAGACATTGCATGTAGGAAGAGACCAGCCGAATGAGGCTAAGGAGAAGCTTAAGAGTTTGCAACGATGGAATTTGAATATATTTGCATGGAAACACGTGGACATGGTAGACATGGACCCTAAGGTAAGTTGCACCACCTGAAAGTCGACCTAAAGTATGCGCCGTGTCCCCAAAAGGTAAGAGCTTTCAACCTCACATATACAAAGCCCTGAAGGAGGAAGTTGAGAAGATAATCTCCAATGGGTTCATTAGGGAAGCTAAGTATCTGAAGTGGGTACCAAACCAAGTCCTGGTAAAGAAGCACAGAGGTAAGTGGGGAGTGTGTATAGACTTCCCAAACCTTAACCAAGCTTACTTAAAGGATAGCTTCCCATTTTCACGGATCGACCAACTTGTTGATTCCATTGTAGGATACAAACTTTTGAGCTTCATGGACGCATATTCAAGCTACAACCAAATCCCTATGTAAAGCCATTTGGATTGACACATCTTTCATCATAGATAGATGCCTCTACTGGTACAAAGTAATGCTATTCGGAATGAAAAATGCCGGGCCACATACCAAAGGTTGGTAAACAAAATGTTTGCAAGCGTCATCGATCGGACTATGAAAGTTTATGTCGATGACATGCTGGTGAAGAGTCTAAAGGCCAAGAGTCATTTAGAACACCTCGACCCCGCCTTCTTGATCCTCAAAACGTATAGAATGAAGCTGAACCCCCTCAAATGTGCCTTCGGGATAGCTTTTGGGAGTTTTTAGGCTACGTTAGTAAAAAAAGGAAACGAAATGAATCCCGACAAGATTAGAGCCCTAATTGAAATGGTGTCCCCTTGAAAACAAATGGAGGTTCAGATCCTCACTGGAGAGTAGCAGAACTAAATCGTTTTATCTCGAAGGTCACTAATAAAAGTCTCTATTTCTTTAAGATCCTTAAGAAAGGATAGAGATTTGAATGGAGAATGGAGTACAACGAGGCGGTCTAGATGCTAAAAAAGAATATTGGGTAGGCTCTTCTTCTTTCCAAGCCAAAAGCTGGTAAACCTTTATTACTCTACCTAATAGTATCTGAGGAAGCTACCAGTTTGGTACTCTTAAGGAAAGATGATGTATATCAGCTACCTGTTTACTATGTGAGCAAGGCTTTTCTCTCGGCCGGGTCTAATACTCAGGCATGGAAAAGCTAACTCTTTCTTTAATTGTTTCATCCAGGAAGTTAAGGCCATATTTCTAGGCCCATAGTATTCATGTGATGGCCGACTTTTCCCATCGGCAAGTGCTTCAAAAGGCAGACGCCTCGGGCAGACTACTAAAATGGGCGATGGAGCTGAGTTAGTTTGACATGATCTTCAAAGCAAGAACTTTAATCAAGGGCCAACCTTTTCAGACTTCGTGGTTGAATTCACAAAGACACATAAGGTAGGGGTGGCCATGGAGCCACAAGAGGAATCATGGTCTTGGATATCCTAGAAGGCTACAAGCTCAATTGTGCACTACGATTTTAATTCAAACCCTCAAACAATGTAGTTGAGTATGAGACCTTCTTAGCTGGCCTCAGGTTGGTAAGGAAAATAAAGATAAAAAAGTTGCTCATCAACAGTGACTCATTGCTGGTAGTAAGCCAGGTTAATGACAGTTTCGCTACTAGAGGAAAAAGCATGGCTTCATATCTTAGACTGGTCATGAACCTTCTCCCTTACTTCAAAATTTTTGAACCGGTACAAATCCCACATGTGTAAAACATCCACACTGATGTCTTATCGAAATTAGTAAACAACAGGGATTTTGAGCTGCTTAGAATGGTCCCCGTAAAGCACATCGCCAAGCCTTATATTGTTGAAGGAGAGAATCTAATGTGGATTGAAGGCCCTCCGACATGGATGCAACCTATCACTGTCTTCCTTTAAGACTAGGTTTTACCTAATGACCAAGACGAAGCTCGCAAACTAAGAAGAAGAACAACACATTTCATACTTCATGATGATATTTTATACAAAAGAGGCTTTTCATTCCCACTTATTTAATGTACAAGAGAAGACAAGCAGCTTAAATCCTAAGGAAGATCTACGAGGAAATTTGTGGCAACCACTTCGAAGGACTTGCATTAGCCCTGAAAGTGCTCAGATATGGTTATTATTGGTCTACTCTGAAGAAGAACGTATTCTAATTTATGCGAAAGTGTGAAAGTGTCAACACTTCGCCAATGTGCAATGGCTACCCTCCTAGTGGCTGGCTATAGTAACCAACCCATGGCTATTTTCCAAGTTGGAAGTTGACTTGATAGGCCCAATGTCCAAAGGAAGAGGCAATGCTAGCTATGCTATTGCCGCGATTGATTATTTCACCAAATGGGTTGAGGCGGAATTGCTTACAAGAATCATGAAGCCAACACATTTAAGTTTCTTTGGAAAAATACAATATTTTGGTTTGGTATTCCCCATTCAATCGTATTTGATAATGTCAAGAAGTTTGACAATAAGAAGATTAGAAACTTGTGGAAGAAGTTGGGAATTAAGAAGCACTTTTTGGCGCCTCATCATCCCAGGAAAATGGGCAGGTAGAAAAAGTTAATAAAACCATTAAATATGCCTTAAAGAGGAAGATAGACGCCCCAAAAATGGGTCTAGGTCGACAAGCTCCTTCAGGTATTATGGGCTATACACACTACCACTTGAACTGCTACAGGGGAAACCCCTTTCTCAATGACTTAAAAATCCGAAGTCAGAAGTCCTACAGAGGTAGGCTTGCCATGAGCTCACCGCATACATTTCGATGAAGTCATTAACAACGAGTTGAAAAGATATGAGTTCAATTTCCTTGGGGAGAAGAGAAATGACTCTCAAGTCAAGCTCGCTTCATATTAGCAAAAAATAACATGGTGCTACAATGCCAGGGTCATGAAGAGATCGTGCGTATTGGCGATCTTGTGCTAGGAAAGATTTTTCTGCCCTCACAGGAACCTGGAGTGGGTACTTTGTAGGAGCCAACTGGAAAGGCCTATATCACGTAAGAAGAGAACTGAGGCCTGACATCTATGACATCGAAGGTCTAGAACCTGAAATAGGTACTTGGGCCTGGCACCTACGACATCAAAGATCTGGAACCTGGAGATGGTACTACAATGCCAGGGTTAAAAAGAGGTTGTTGCCTATTGGAGATCTTGTGCTAAGAAGGGTTTTTCTATCCTCACAAGTACTTGAAGCTGGTACTTTGGGACCTAACTGGAAAGGCCTATATCACGTAGAAAGAAAACTAGGGCTTGGCACTTACGACATCGAAGATCTGGAAGAGAAAAAATAGCCTCACCTATGGAAGATTGAGCACTTAAGGAGATATTATCAGTAGGAAATGTGTACTATGAAAGTTACAAGTCTCCCCTATGTAAATATATTTGTTTTATGAATGAATGTTTTTTATATGCTTTAGAATAAAGCCTTGACGAGGTACGTCAACCTCTAGCAGGGATGCCTACTTCAAAGGCTGAAGCATGGACAACCCATATGGGGTTAGTTCAAACTCTTTGAAGGTCGACGCCTTCTACGGATGAATCATTTACCATGGAAAAAGCCCTTTACAAGGTACGTCAGCCTATTGCAGGGATGCCTACTTCAAAGGCTGAGGTACGAGACACCCTATTTAGGGCTAACTTAAACTCTTAGAAGGATGATGCCTTCTTTGGATAAACCATCCACCATGGAAGAAGCCATTGACGATGCGCGTCGCCTCCGTAGGGATGCCTACTTCGAAAGCTGAGGTACGAGACACCTCATATGAGGTCACCTCAAACTCTTAGATGGACGATGCCTTCCATAGTGAACCATCTACCATGAAAAAGCCATTGAAGAAGTGTGTCACCTCTCGTAGGAATCTCTAATTCAAAGCTGAGGTGCTAGATAGCCCACATGGGGCACCTCAAACTCTTCGAAGGACGATACCTTTCATGGATGAACTATCTACCATGGAAGAAGCCCTTGACGAGGCATGTCGACTCTCATAGGGATGCCTATTTCAAAGGCTGAGGTGCGAGACACCCCACATGGGATCACCTCAAACTCTTTGAAGGACGATGCATTCCATGGATGAACTATTCACTATGGAAAAAGCCCTTGATTAGGCTCATCAGCCTTTTGCAAGGATGCCTACTTCAAAAACAGGCATGAGATATCCCATAAAGGGTGACCTAAAATGCTTTAAAGATGATGCTTCTCTGATCATAATAGCTAACTGGCAACACCGGCACCATGTGGCAACTCATATGGGCCAATATCCCACGCAACAAGTATGAACCAAAGAGTCACTTTGATTTTCCACATCCCACATAAACTAGATTGACTGAAGAACATTTGCTAGTCAATACGAAGCACAAAAGTAACATGGGGCAAGTCATAATTCATTAACATTAATTTGATTACAAGAAAATGAGTCGAGGTTTCTAACAAAAGATGTGGAACCATTGGCACGATGGCCATGTCATAAGTTTTTTTTTGCCTCGACGCCTTCCCCAGCCTCTTCAGAGGTAACCTTAAGTCAGTGTCCAAATGGCTCGTTGAACTTCACTCCGATAAAGCTCACATCCCATTCTGGATGAATCTATCTCAAACAGGCCAACACCTGCTCAGCATGCCATTTTAGACGTTGATGCTCATTCGATAAATTGACTCTCTTGGTTAGGTAGACCACTTGGGATTCTAGCTCATGGAGCTTTTTTTTCGGATGGTTAACTTTGTTTTCCACCAAGTCCAGTTTTACTTTTGCCTCAGTTATCTTGACTTCAGCTTCGTCAAGATCTACCTTAAGCTTTTTCACTTCTTCCTCCAAATCAATAAAAGCATCAATACTTTGACTTAAATTATGATTCTTAGCATGGAGATTCTAGACCAAATCTTCTGCCGCTAAGCTCACACTGAGAGCCTATTTCCAAGCAGGCATAGTTTACAACAAGTAGGTCCTTGACCTCGCAAGAAGAGATGTGATCTTACCACTCATCTGTCTAATATTTGTGATGAGCTCATGCAGATGAAGTAGTCATGGGCATAGCATCTCAAGTACTGCTTCAAAAAGTTCATCATCTTTATCCCCCAAAAAGCTAGTCACTTTCTTTAATTTAGGGACCACAACGTTCCTCTTCTCCTTGCCACTTCGGGAGGATGTGGCTATCCCCAAATTCGAACCCAGAAGGGGATGAATCTTTCTTCTTCTTCAGGGCTTTTTCATCAATGGATGCCTGGGGATCCCTCTTTAGAGTAATCCCTAAAAATCAGGGGATAATGGGAGTTTAACAATCTTGGGCTACAGAGATGTCCCAGATGGATTATACTTCTTCTTTTTCACTAATTGAGGAACCTCTTCCTCATGATCTTCATCGGCCACTGTAGAGTTGGCAACTATTTTGCTCAGTTGAAGAAGGCGTTCATTCTGTCTTTTCTACGAAGATGAGTTCGCCTTTAGCTTATGGGTCGCAACAACACTTTTTGGGATAGAGACAAAGCTCGGCCTTACATGCTTATTCGTAGAAAATTCTTATGCAAAACACTAAGTATTAGCATCCCAATAAGATAAAAATAACTAGTTCGTGGAGTTCGAAACTTACGAAGTAAAGACATCAGGCCATGCTATACGAACAAGGTCTTCTTATCCATCAATAAAGCCTTCTCTGGTCGTGAGAGCTGAGTTGATAAATGTCTTCAATAATGCCAAACAATTTCGAGAAATTCTCATACCTTGGCAATGAACTTATACTAAAATAGAGGTCAAGAATAGTTGATCAAAGAGAGACTAATTTTAAAGAAACAAAAGCAATAGAAGGAGGGGGAGTTCCATCGAAACTTACAGGCAATAGATAATTAGGTGGGGGATAGTCAAAGGTACCATGGGGTTACCATCGGGTGTCCCACCTTCCCCAGAGGTCACTGGCAAGTGAAAGGTTTTCAAAATCTGAGATGCTATGTTTTAAGAAAACAACCAACAAAGCTGTACCGTTAGATTCATAGGGATTCAATCCAAGTTGTCCGCTTAAGAAAATCTTGATGGACATTGATGAAACACTCAATGTACATCCAATGTTCCACAAAGGGTCATGACTATTCGAACCTTGAGCAGTCGTAGGCTATGATTACCCATTAATATCTGCTAGGACGCGTGCCTTAGAAGCAATTAATGTCCTAACTGGTCATCTTGGAAATACGCGAATGCTTTCAAATCATTGGCACAACTCCTCAAGTCCCATTTCAAATACCACCTTGAAGTCGAGGCTCGATATCATAAATCATCCAAACACTTTGAACTCCATGGCTCATATGGTCTTTTCGCTTCTGCTTGCCTTACCCTCCAAAGATGAAGCCCCACATCTACTTAAAATCAAAGCAAAAGAAATCCATGTGTTGTGTGAATGCTCTATTATTATGCTTCTGATAAAAAAACTCCGTGGCAACCACTGGTACCATGTGGAAACCAAGTGGGTCTACATCCCACACTACATGTAAGAACCGAAGTGTCATTTTAGTTATCCACATCCTATGCAAACTAGATTGAACTGAATTGCCATCTCGATCATCCACACTCCACGTCACGCGTACGAGCTACAGTGGCACTTCAGTTGACCTACGTGGGAAGTGAGAAACGCTCAGGTACGAGCTATCAAAGTGGTGAGGAGGATTCACTCCTCACAGTGAGGCTTGGAGACTCAACAACTCTTCTAATCCGAAAGTTTTTGGCAATCACAAGGTGATTGATTGATGTGATGTCTTTGAGGAAGACATCAATGTGTCAAATCATTAACTCTTGGCAAGAAGCATTAAATGCTACTTTAAATAAACGTCAACCTATGATTGATGAATTGACACCTAGGAAAGGACATGGTTTGCTTCCACCGTTAGATGAGGCCACGTGTCTTTTCATTGCACGATTAATATTTCATCTTAAAAACTATATAAACCCATGCATCCTACCATTTAAGGGTATGATATTCCGACTTCTTCAATATATATACATTGCATCCTTATAATCATCCCAAATATTTGCTTACTAACTTAATCATCGGAATACTTACGGCGATTTCCGTCACCGTCAGAAAAGGTAGTGGGGGACTCACAATGTGTTCGTGTGTGTACAGGAGGAGCTTATGTGGAACCACAAGTTATTGATATGTGGAGGTGACATTTTTGAGGTCAACAAAAACTATCCTTTTAATATCAGGATATTCATTTGACATAACTTTACAAAACATGACGTCTTGACTACACAGGTTTGCTTATTTCAAGTGATGTTATAAGTGTTACTATTTAGATGAAATCTTTCAACATCAGTTACCTATCTTTGCAACCCCTTCTAATTGGCCAAGTTTCTATTACTTTGACACTTCATTTCCATGAAGGGACTACAACCCGCCAAAAATGTCAGGTGGCATAGACACCTAGCTTGCTAGATTGAAATACTTAGCTAGAGAGAGTCGAGACCACGACAAGGAAATGAGCCTAAAGAATCAAAAGGTCAAGTGTCAAGGACCACAACTTTACTTAAGCCCCTTGACCTAATCGCAG
>CAIGRP010097696.1:0-10778 GCA_903798385.1 Fraxinus cuspidata
GCAATATTAGTTGCCCCATTTTGCGCGGAAAATGGTTTCCTTACCCTTTCCACTACCGCCAAAAACTCCTGCGTCCGATCCCTAATCGACGCATTTCCACTCTTCACTGGCATGATATGACACCGATCAGATAAAATTCTCGAAATGGGATTGCACAGAAATTGGAATGCGCGAAAATTACAAATCGGAATGAATCTTAAACGATACAAATCATGAAATTATTCGGAAAGGAGAAACCCTAGATCGTCAAAATGTAAAATAAAAATTCAATAGAGATTAACGTGAAATCTCGCACACGAAACATGCATGTTTTGATTCCTAGACCTAATTGAACAGCAAAAGGGGAGATTTTGGAAATGGCTGTAGTGGAAATTATCCCAACCAGAATTTCAAACACCCAATTTAAAAATCACCAAAATTTATTTATACAAAAATCAAATATTAATTCTAATATCTTAATATTAATAAAATTCAATATTCTCTCTCTGTACTCTATCTGCTCTCTCTAAATCATAACTACCAAAACCCTAAAAATCCCAAATCATTGACCCACATTGCCATCTCTATCTCTCTCCCTCTGACGGCTCCGATGTCAACAAGTAAAAGAAAGGCTGCTTCGGCTCCGTCAGTCGCTACTGGTTTGAACCACCATTCTGTACCGGTGGTTTGAGGCTTCTATCTTCATCGTATGCTAAACCACCAATGGATTGATCGCGACAATCGTGTGCAAAACCATGTTTATGATTTCTCATGGTGGATTTGAGGTAGTTGTGGTGATAATTGTTGAAACGGGTGGTGCCGGCTGCGGCGACAATCAAGTTTGGGGATTTTTTGGTGGTGGTGATTATCACATGGACGAATTCTTGGTAAAATACTTAGCCACATTTTCGCCAATAATGGCACTAAGGTTCACTCAATTAGCCCACAAATTTGCACAATGAATACATGAAAAATAAAGGTAACAATGTAATGGAACACACTGATTTACGGTAACTCGTTTATTACTCCACAATGATACAAGAAAATGAAGGAATATTGAAAGAACACAAAACACTTTGTGTCTCATCAGTCTAGCCTTATTAATTTATAGACTAAAATTCGTATGCAGTTAACACCCTTAACTCCAAAAGGGATAAACCAACACAGTTGGATTAGAACTGTCAGAAACTGCTTCCCACAACCATTCATAGCAACTGTCCATAATTTCCACATGTATGGATCACGAAAACTGCCCAAGACATGTGTCAAACACGTGCCCAATTTGGACACCCGAATTTGTAGACTAAAGCCTACTAACAGCAAGCTGGATCAGCCCATGCCTTGCCAATCAGCAACACCTTGACACCAACCAAACTAAGCATCATTTCCACATTTTGAAGCCCACATTTTCCTTGCTCCGAAATTCGAAGTGTGCACCATCAACACACATATCTACAAAATTCGAGCATGAGTGCAAGGTATGCTCATGCCATTGCACATGTTAACTTTTAAGGGACTGACAAACCTTCCCCGCACAGGAAGAGTCTGACGTCATCGTTGGAAAATAATCAAGATAATCCTTCACCTTGTCCTCAAACTGCCACTGATTAACATCCATTTCATATGTTACATCAACCTCGCTACTACATTTCCACAAGACATGATAGTATGTTCTTCTATTCTTCTTACTCGCTCCCATTGTTTAATGACCCATAATCTTTGCCACCTCCTTTTCATATTGTTTTCTGATCATAAAAGGAGCTCTCTTGGCCTGCAAACGATCTTCTCCCACCAAACTTTCATTAAATGGCTTCAAATAGCTCACATGGAAAGTAGGATGAACCTTCAAACAATCAGGTAGCTTCAATCAATATGCTACCTTCCCAACACGCTTGATTACTTCGAAGGGACCGTCATATTTTTGAACTAGCCCACGATGTACGATCTTGCTACTAATCTTTTTCCAAATCTGGGGAGTTATTTTAACAACACTTTATCCCCAACCTAAAGCTCCACATATCTCCTGTACTGATCAGTATACTTCTTCATTCGTCGGGCAGCCTTCGCAAGGCTATAATTGCTTGCTCAATCATCTCCTGTTTATCTTGAGCAAACCGAAAAGCAGATGGACATACACTGCTTCTCCCTTCTTTTACAATCTCGAGAGGCGTCTTGGGCATATGCCGCATAGTTAATTCGGCCGACACATCCCCATAGCAGAAGATTGATGTAGATTGTAGCAAAACTGAATTGTATCAAGCTAGGCAACCCAATTTTTCTGACTTGCTGTAACATAGTGCCTGAAATATTCCTCCAACAACACAATTATCATTTCTATCTGACCATTTGTCTATGGGTGATTTGCTGTTGAAAACTTCAATTCAGATCCCATTATGTTGAATGGAATGGTCCAGAATTTGCCTGTAAACCGAGAATCCCGATCACTCACAATATCCTTGAGTATTCCATAATACTTCACCACATTCTTGAAAAATAATCCAGCAGCAGTGTCCGCTGTACACTCATGCGGAGCTAGAATAAACTTATAAAAATGACGTCTACCTGTCCAGGTTGTTGATCCCACGAGAAATGATTACTTAATTACATAATAGTTAAATTTAATTTTAAGATATTTTTATCATTTGAAAAATTCAAATTATTGTGTATTTCTTTGTTAAAAATAAAGTAAAATAAATTTTGAATTTTGTAACGATACATACAAAAATTAATTAAGTGAATTTTGCAACAAAACGGAATATAAATTTAATGAAAATTTGGATTTTTTGTAACGAAACATACAATAAATTTAATTAAATGGATTTTGCAACGAAATACACAATAATTTTAAATTTTTTAAATGATAAACTTCTACAAAAATATATTAGAATTAATTTTAACTATTGTGTAATTAAGTAATCATTTCTCGTGAAATCGACAACCTGAACTCGTTTTCTATTTTAGTACTTTTATGCGATATGTGCACTAGCGGTACACATTTTTTTAACCACGGGTTGACATCATTTTTATAAGTTTAGTGACCAAATTTTGACTATTTCAAAGTTTAATAAAGAATAGAAGATATTTTTCAAAGTTTAGTGAGTAATCGAAAACATTTTCCAAAATTCAGTGAGCAATCGAAAACGTAGGATTTTATTAAAGACGTGGCAAGACGCCACGTGTGCATTCTGTTAACCACGTCACTAATTCAGTCAAATATTTGAAATAGATGTTATGCTAATGAGCAACATTTGGATAAGTATAATAACCAAAACTCGACATTTCAAATTTTAATGAGCAATTGAAGACACGGACATAAGTTTAGTGACCATTAAGACACTTAACTCATTTAATCGCTAAACTTTAATTTATTTTCAATTGAATTCTAAGCTTCAATTAATTTAACTACTTTCTCACTTGTCATTTTTCAAATTAGAGTGTATTTGGTTGATTTTATTTTTCATGGAAAATGTCATTCTCCTCCCAAATTCCTAATTAAAATTAGCTCTTATTTGAGTCCCATTTGGATAAAAAGATAAATTTTGGAATAGTAACATTTTGTAGAATGTATATAGTTTGAAAAGAATTAAAAAATTTGATTTACATATAAAATTATTTTATGGGAGAATGTGTGATTGAATAGGCTCACTTAATTCACAATCGTGACATGCGAACTTACTATCGTTCCACGTCGTAAAAGTGTTAATATAAAATAAATTCACATTTCTTTTAATCTAAAGATATTCACACAATCTATTTTACCATTTCGTTTCTAAGTTGCCACATTGATATTAAGTAAAAGGTTAGCGTAGTATGGTTGCTATTCAGCAAATTTCACCCTTTCGAGGTCTATAGGTGACAAAATGTGATGGAGTGATCAAATTTGAAATTAAATTCAAGTTCATTGGGCGGCCCTCCTAGAAATTCTCGGGAGGCAGGCTGGCATTAAAATATTCATATTTCTTATTTTAAATACAATTTAAAATTTAAAATTATAAAAATATGATAAACATGTTTGATAGAAATTAATATCCAAATTTTAATCAAAATCAAAATCAAAAATTAATTTTAACCACACATTTCATGGAATTCACAATTTTTCAACTATATACTTCATCAACTTTTATCAAAATTTACTAAAAATATGATTTTAAACCCCACCAAACAAGGGCAAAAATAAGAGTCAAGGCCAAGGGTTCAAAAAAAAAAAAAAAAAAACATAACTACCAACAATTAAAGAACACTTTTAAATTTGACAAACTTGTATAATTTTTTTCAAAAAAATGAGGTGGTATTAATTAAATATGTAATTAAATATATTTAATTAATTAAATAGATAGATAATTAAATAAGTTAAGGTCACAATAACATACAGTTTATGGCCACCGTTACGTATCAGTCACATTCACAAATTTTATAGATCATAACTTATCTATCACTTACAAATTATCAAATTAATAGATCACGACTTATTTATCGCTACAAGTTATAGAATTAATTGGTTACGAGTAATTTATCAATCACAATTTATCAAATTAATTTATCACAACGTATTCTCGATCATAAATTGTCAAATTAACTAGTCACAATTACCCAATTAAATAGTCGCAAATTACCCTACATCTCCCCACCTGACACTATCCCGTTCCACCATCGTCGACACCACCCCAAACACGCCACCTTCTTAGATCCATAACCCACAACCACTACAATCTATCACCACCACCACCACATATCGCACCTACAATCACCATTACTCCTACACCTAATTCAAGATCCATCGCACCACCATCACCACACTGCACCAACACCACAACCTCACACAACTATCATAGATTGCACCAACAATCACCATCATCGTTTACACCCATCCCTAGATCCACTACACCACCATCACCACCACCGCATGCATCCTACCCCAGATCCACCACACCATACCATACCAGCACCATCATTGCACACACCATTGCATTACCACTGCACATACAATAACCCACCATCCCAAAATTTGAAGATGAGAAAAACAAAATGTAGTTAGGACGAGAACATGGAAAGAAACAAAAAAGCTGTTGGCGTCCCCAAATTGTAAGTGGCGGATCAAAGGCATACCGAAAATTTAGAGGAAAAGACGGGCCAGCGAGGAGGAACAGTGTGGCAGAGTGTATGAACGATCATGCTCAGTTGTTGTGAAACGGTCGATGCCAGAGAAATGAGAAAGGTGTCGATGATGAAGGAAGTGGATGAAGCTTTGATCTTTTCTTGTGTTCAAAAATGAATTAAGGTTAGGGTGGCAGATCAAAGGCATATAAAAAATTTAGAGGAAAAGCCGTGCTAGCGAGGAGGAACAGTGTGGCAGAGTGTATGCACGATCATGCTCAGTTGTTGTGAAACGGTCGATGCCAGAGAAATGAGGAAGGTGTCGATGATGAAGGAAGTGGATGAAGCTTTGATCTTTTCTTGTGTTCAAAAATGAATTAAGGTTAGGGTGGGTTGTGGTGCGGAATCGGGTGGATGGGTGGGTGGAAATTTTTTAAAGGGAAAATTTTGTACCTAATTGTTGAAATTAGAAGTTGAAAAGTATGTGTGGGGGTAATTTCCTCAAAAAATATTTTACCGGTGAAAAATCAAATGGGGCTTTGATCGGTCAGGGCTGACTACCTTTTTACGCTCCTAGTTGGGACATTTTGTCATCCTCGTATCATCTTCCACAATTTTCATTTTTTATGAAATATTGAGTACCTGTTTGGTTTAGCTAAAAATCATATTTTAAGTAAGTTTTGATAAATATTGATAAAATAAGTGTTTGAAAAATTTGATAAAAGTTGTGAATCTCATTAAACGTGATTAAAATTGATGATTGGTTTTGACTTAAATTTTATCAACTTTTTAAGCCACGCCAAGTGGAGGCTAAATAAGGTATGTGTTTTCCTTTTAATTCTCCTTACGAATCTATTTATCATCATTTTCATAGGGCTAACACAAAAATAAAAATAAAAAATCACATTTCGGCCTCTGTGACCGGGTGAAAGCCTTAATGCTCACCCTTCTACGGGAAACTTTTTGACTATCTACCCTCAAAGCCAAAAAACAAAGGGCAAAAACTATAAACCCAATAAAGACCGCTCCAAATTTATAACTAGTTTTAATGTTTTTAATAAATTTTACTATCAAAATATTAGAACCAATAAAATAATAAGATGCCAATCGCTTTGATTTCATTCTTACAATGATTTTCAACTAATTTAACAATATTGTATGACTATACAAAAAATACAAATTCGACTTTGAAATCATTTATCTAACCTTAATAGATTCCCTTATAATGTATTTTTGATATTATCATATCGTTTTTTACTTTACTCTAATTTTTAAAAATAGTATAATTTAGAACTTGATGTATATTTACTTTATTTTTCGAAAGCGAACTGAAAGGAACTATTATTATCAAAAAATCGGGAAGTAACATTTTAAAATATAAATGGTTATTTTCATAAGCTATACTTTTAGAATTTTGTTGTGAACTTTTTCGAGTTTCCTTGATGATAGGCGCACACGATCAAGTATCCAATATACAGTATTCTCGTCATCTGATAGTATGCGCCAAAATCCAGTAAGTAGTAAATGCTCATCAAGTAATGATGTCCATGATTTCCTTTCCATATTCTTATTACGATATCGTTTGCGCATTCTTACTATCTCAGTTTATTCGTCTTCTAACTCTTTGGCCCAGAATCCCGTTGTGATATATTGTATGAGCTCAAATATCGATTTGTCCAATAACATGCTAACCTTTCAGTGTCTATGGTTTCATCATCATCCACTATGATTCATGAGATTACAATTGTATCTATTGTTACCCTTCGAGACTCAATATAATAAATCTAATTCAGGGTGCTCCTCGTGTCGATTCGCATTCCCATTGCCACAAAGGAACATCCCGACATCGTCCATATACTCGTGATAGATTGCCAAACATCCTATCATTGATTACTCTTAATAACCATCGAAAACCTTGAAGCGGTATATATTCCGACACAAAGTATATTATGACACACCCGTAGAACAAATCTATTATTTCAATGTTATCTTGTCATTCCAACATCATATCTGAGCGTCCACAATCATCATTTTTAACAAGTTTTGAAGGACGTATAGTAGTGATGGCGGGCAATGGTAGCGTGGGTAGTGATGGTCCAATGGTGATGGTGTAACAATAATCGTTAAGAATGATGATTGTGGTGGTGTAACAATTAATGTTACAAATGGTGAGGCAGACGGTGGTGTTAGCATATGTGGTGACGGTGAAAATATGGAATAAAATATGTATTATACATTATGTTACAATTTATGGAGGCAAAAACTGTTGTGGTAAAAATCGGCGTGGTAAAATGTGTGTAACGTAGTTTCACAAAATGTGACGCACGGTATTACAACATTTAGTTTAACCACATATTTCACAGGACTCACAATATTTTGACTACATATTTGGTATCACTATAAAATCTGATTAAAATCTAAGTAAAATCAACAATTTATTTAACCACACATTTCACAGGACTCACAATATTTTGACTACATATTTCATTAACTTTTATCAAAATGTGCTAAAGGTATTTTGACTACATATTTCAATATATTTTTAAAGGTATTTGTGAATTGTTTCATTTTTTGAAAAAAAAAAAAATTGTGTCTCACCCTTTATGTCACCCTAGGGCCTAATATCAATCAACTTATTTGACCCCAACCTTTGTCAAATTCATTTAGAAAATTGTCATGTGTAGCAAGAACAAATTTTCAAGTTGGAATAGATATAAAAATTATAATAAGTTAACATTATTTGACTAATTTACTTTCAATAAATTTGTTGTCTAACGCAACGAACCATGACAAAAAAAATTACACTAATTCTATTACCATAAAATTAAGCATTGCATTTCATCGTAATAATAGTTAATATTATCTGATTTCTTGTACGTATTCATGAGTTTAAAAAATGTATTTGCAAAATATGATTCAAAAATACGTAATGGTATATAGAAAAGAATAGAGAAGCCTAATTTGTGTGTTTTATTGAGAATTAAAGTCTCATATTTATAGGGATGATTAAGGATACAATGGTAATAATTTGCAGGACTGCAAGGGTACAATTGTATTACTAATAAACTTATTATTTATAACATTCCTCCTTAAACGACGCATTACAAAATATATGTATCGTTCAAACCTTGTCAGGAAAATTAGTAGGATAAAACTTGAGTTAAGGAAAAAGAGTACATCTGCTCCCCTGATTACAATATGATGATACATCAAAGTCTTCAAGAAAACTCAGTAGGACAAAATTTGATGAATGTAATAATGTGATGATTCAAAAAATAGCTTTTATCGTTCTTTTCAGAAGTTTCACATATATCAGAGTATTATTGTGAAGGTAAATGTCTTTTAGGTTATATTTATTAATTACACAAACAATATGTCTCGTTAAAACTTTATTAGGAAAAATCATAATGAAAGAGAAAGAATACATTTATTCTTCTAAATACGCCATAAATGTTGTCTACTTAAAAACCTTGCCAGAAAAATCCAATGAGACAAAATCTCGGTCAAGAAAAAAAAATAGTACAACCCGTATTTACTCATTCTCATGATAATATTACTTGAATTATGTTTCGATGGCTTTAATTCCTTCCAGAATAGTATCAAAACCATACAAAATAATTTATTTATAATCACATTTATTACATGCATATTAATCCAAAATTCATTATGTAAAGTCGTACATTTCATATTACGACTTTACTTTTTCCATTTTCATTTCACATAAGTATACACATTTAGATGTTCAAACTATAGATCCAGATACTTCAGATTTCTCTAGCACGTTTAATATTATTAGGATCGCATCCAAAAACTTTAAGTTCTCTCTAATAAATTCAATTTTAGTATGATCGCGTCATTATATTTGGACAATCATTACATCGATCGATATATTTCAACGAATATATTTCGATTCATCGCTATTCATAATATCATGCAGTACTTCATGTGCAAAAATATTGTCGAAATCTTTTTCTTTTCTCTTTCGGTTCTATTTATTTTCCCATAATAACATAACTTATTGATTTATCTCAATTTTCATTATTTAAGAGACCAAAACCACCTCAGAGGTTTTGAAACTTTTTATGCCTAAATATTCATCAAGCGTATATGCCTCCATAATATGACCATCTTTATTAATTGCTCAATTTTCGTTTGGAGAATTTTGTAATAGAATTGAATATCATAAAGTTTCAGGCGTGCCATCAAATATCATATTAATTAATTGTCATTTAGGACATTAATTCGAGTTAGAGCATTTGAAGCTAATATGTGAGATATTATTGGTCCATATGGTCAGTAAATGTATCCAAATAAATTATCTTTCGAAATTTTAGGTCGAATTATATTTTGTGGGGATTTAGATAATGATGCATTTGTACATTATTTTCAATTTCTTAATTCCTCCCCATAATACTGAAAGAATTATCCAATCAAATTGATAATTATTTTTACTGTTTTATAAATTATCACTCATTTGGGATAATGGTTCAAACTACGATTTTTTTCTCAGCATTCTTTACCTTTCATCTCAATGTAATGTAGTGGATTGATTGTACATATATTGCACTATCAAATAATTAAATGAAGAAATCAGGCTCTAACAATAAGCCAATTATAATATGGAGAAATTAATGTTGGCATGACATATAATAACATTCACTAAACAGAAATTAAAAGTATTTTGTTCTCAATTAAATTAATTGGAGGCTCATTTAACAAACATTAGTATTAAACTGTTATCGATATTTCAACTAATACTTATTAAAACGTTAAGATTTATGCCCATTAGTTTGTACAAGATATAGTTTTGATTATATAATTTGAAAATTAAGCTCATAATTTGAGCAGTTTTCACAAACTTCAGGTTGCGAATACCATGAAATCATCTAGAATTTGTATCAAATTTATTATATACTAATAATATTTAGATGATCAAAGTGGAGGATGATGTGACCCCATTTATCGCCCTAATTAATTTTTAGAAATATAGAGAATCCAGTCTCTATTTTAGCTAGTGATGTTTAATGATCAATTATCGATAAAGAAAACATATAATATATATGAATTCATTGGATTGAAGAATATTTTGATTTTTCATTGAATATACTTTTAAATTTTTAATTTCGCATCATTATTGATCCGCTGATGGTCCAACTAATCACGTGAAATAATAAGATCAAATTGAACTTCTGGTTCAATATAAGATATCATGCAATTATTTAATTTCGAAGATTATAATTAATCCCTTTTTTGATCCCATTATTTTTAAAATACATTTTTGTCTCTGTTCTTTTCAACAATACATTTTTCAATAAAATAATATTACACACAAACTCAAAACTTTTTCTTAAATTTTAACCACACATTTTATATCAATCTACTATTCCGAAATACATTTTTCAATAAAAATGGGACTCAAACAGGTTCTAAACATTATATAATCATAGATCATTCAAGTAATCAAACTAATTAATGTCTCAATGACATTAGTTATATGTCTTCAAGGATAAATATGAATTCAAAATGATATAATTTTTAAAATATGTGTTAATTCGAGAGCACATTGTCTTTTATTATTGTTTTTTCAATAGCAATATGTCAATATTCTTTTAGAATATTGAAAATTATTACTCATACTCTTCAACAACGATAAATTAATAATTTTCTTGAATGTTAATAATATAGAAAATTATTTTCCTTTAAAA
>CAIGRP010097697.1:0-24818 GCA_903798385.1 Fraxinus cuspidata
TTTATGAAAATGGTATTTTAAAAGCAGGTGTAGGTGTAATTTCCTCAAATCATTTTCCCAAATACCCAAACCTTCTTAGATAAAATTGAAATAAAATTTATAATATACATTTGATTGCTTTTAGTGCTAAGAAAATAAGATGAATGCTTACATATTTGAAGCTAATATACTTAATAACTCTAATTTTCATATTAGATAAATTACTCAATGCTTCTACACCACACTAAAAAGTGAGCAAATTATAAAAATCACTCATAGAATATTCTGCCATCTAAAATGAACTATTACAACTAATTATAAATGGGCTCTATGGGCTAGCTCGGATTTTCTCGTACACGATGATCACATCATGTGCATGTTTGATCATGCTCCTCAAGATGCTGAGTTTGAATGGTCCAACTGAATGATTTGATGAAATGTGTTGGTCAATCCTTGTTAACTAACTACAAGTTTGAAGATGGTGGAATTGGAATCAATCGTTCATGGAAACGACAGATCAACTAAAGTGACATCTGGACACTTGTTTACAACGTCTCCTTGAAAATGTGTGCTAATATTTTGGTATTTCCGTGTACGAAAAATCAAATTTAGCATCTGTTTGAGCCTCTTTTTTTTTTTGCCCAAAATGTATTTGGAATGGTATTTCGTTGGAAAATATAGATTAAAAAATAAAGAAAAGTTTAGAATTTCAAGTAATATTATTTTAATGAAAAACATGTGATTGAAACTAATTGATACCAAAAATGGCTTAACTTTTTTTTTGTTCAGTGAAAACATCGTTTGTTCTAGACTTAAATCGAAGTCTCGCTTGCTTAAAGACTAGCATTTTTAGTGGTTCTCATCTCCAACTACAACACCGTATTTCATTTTTGAGGGTATCAATACCAAATATTAATTATTTCGATGTCAAGATGTAAAGCTATGTCAATTTTACTTGCATAAAATAATATTAGTTTCTTATAATTATTAAGACTCGAGATTCCACCGTAAAACGTCAATCTAGGTAGGGGTGGTAAACTAACACCTTGTATGTTGATTGTTTATTTTATAATATTTTTCCTTAACATGCCCCCAAGATGACAATTCGTTTGAGCAGATGAATTTTGAAATTTGTGTACTCATTTTGTAGTCCTAATCAAGGAGAATTACTCGTTTGAATTTAATGTACTATGATATTATATTAAAGCATTGGATCCATCTTAAAACTTCAATCTTGATAAGAGAGGTAACTCAAAACCTTATACTTCGATTGTTTATTTGATAATTGTCTCCTTAACAATAAGCAATATTCATAAAAAGTGGTGCTAAAAAGGGAAATCTATAAAAGTCTCATACGGTCATACCTAACTCAGACCATAAACAATAGTCCATAAATAGTTTGGCAAGTATAAGATTGCCTGTTTATATGATTGGGCTGGATAATTCTCAATTCGGCCCAACCCACTTATTTGCACACGAGTCCCTAAAATATGGACAGTTTGTCATTAGGTACCCATATTTTATCCTTTCAATCCAATTTGCATTAGCTTCCTTTTTTTACCATCAATTCACAAATAATTAAACTATGAATCCTCAAATAATTATTCGAGGGCATCTACAAGCAATTTGATGTTAAATTTGACATCAAAATCAATAGAATGTTCAAAATAACAAACTTAACTACTTAATGATTTCTACGGGGGACGGGGACAAACTTTTGTGCGTACAATCCATCCCAAAAGATTTTATTTAGAAACAACTTTTTGAATTGGTACAATGCACTTGCTTTCAAATTTTTAGTTCAAGGACCGAAGGATTGAAAAGTGTTGGACGGTTACAAATTATTATTGAATGCTTTGAAGTTTCATTACGTGCAATTCATTATTGTTCATGAATGCGTGGAAAGAAGAGATTTGACAAGGACATAATATAGATCCAACCTCGTTCAAAATTTTTATTTTAGAGATGAAAATAATTATTTTTTTATTAAGTTTAAAGCCACGCTTTATACTCCCTCTAGGTTTATTTATTTTCTAGTTTCAAAACCTCCACCTAATTATAGGTGTGAATCATAAAAAAACTAAGACTGGTGGACCTTGTAATCGAGATATATAGTCAAGATTTTATTAATAAACTTGGTTAATACTAAAATTTTATGTTATTTTTTTGCTAAATATTAAGATAATAAATTCACATAATGGTAAAAGTTAATATAAAATGCAACTAACAATAAGGGTCGGTTGCTTATTTACCTACCACAATTTTAATTTATATGCAAATAAATAAAAGGCGGTCAAGAAAATAATTAATTTTTGTACAAAAGCATAAGCATGATTAGACATGTAATCCACTTTGAACGGAATTTTTGTTTTACTGGAATATTATATATCTATCATTAATTGACAAAAAAAGAAAAACTAAATATTTGATATAATAAACTATTATGATACCACATATTTTCAACACGTAAACATGGTCCATTTTAATAAAAATGTAACAAAGTGGAATACGATCGTGGTCTGGACCAATTTGAAGGGTACTAGAATTAACAAATGATGCATAGGTGTCGTCTTTCTATAGGTACAACTCCTCAACCCCTGCTCCCGAATATTAAAGTATTTAAGAATGTAGTAACATATGAAAAATGTGATATCTGGTGACTTGGTTGGAAGAGCGTGTTTGGTAAGTAAAAAAATTTACAATGAAATAAGTGAATAAGTAACTTATAAAGCCTATGTTTGACACCCATTTTTCTTTTTTCAAATAGCTTGTATTTTAAGACAAAACAGTTCAATAAAAATTAAATTTTTAAATTTTATGATATTGATCTTTGATTTACATTAAATCGACTGCTATTCAAAAATCTCTTAAAACTCATTTATCCAAACTAGGATTTTTCTTTAGAAATTAAGAACTAGGTTCCGTAATTATTCTATGAAGAATCCTCTCGTTTGTGCAAGGAAAGGTGTTCACTGTTCTTGGTGAAGAGTAATTATAGGACGTGTTTGGAGTTTTCTTTGATATATAGACGTTGGTGTCTCTTTTCATTCTTGACGCACTTTCAATTCTAACTTTCGTTGCCGATCATTTGATTCATGGTACTAGAGTTTTATCCACTCGGTGCATGCTCAAAGTGAACATTAGGATTTGAATGAAGTGTTTATCTTAGGGCGATATATACATTTACTTAATAATTCCAACATTGATTAATTATACAATTTTCAAAATGTAAAAATTAGAATATTTTTCGTAGTTTTAATATTCAGCTAGATAAGTCATACTTAATAAATTTATAGGATTTTCATATGTATTTTTGGAGTTTGCAATGAATATTGAGTCTCAAAATCATAATTACTTAATGTAGATAGCATTATGACTTAAATTTTATTTAACTATTTGCATACCGCCATTTTAAACTTTTATATAGATAAAAAATTTTAATTTGAAATTAATGTAAAATAAAAAAAAATAATTTAAAATAAAATAAAAGACTTAAAAAGGGAAAAAAAATAAAATCAAAATAAAGCGCGCTTCGAGAAGACGAAAGATGGGAATGAAAAAATTCAACCGTTTGGAAATTAGGAAAAAGCGTTTAGACGCAAAGTGAGACATTTTGTCCTAACTCGAGATACATGGCACCGTCTAAATGAACTCTTTCGAACACTGATATTTAATCATCTTTACTTTTATGTACTTTCATATTATGTTTATGATTGTTAATGGTTAAATGTTCGGATGAAAAAGTGATTACATCTTTATTTCTTGGGCATTATAGTATCAAATGTGCATACATGATGCACAAGTTGTCGGTTTAACGGGGGAGAAAGATACGATGTATATATCAAATCTCTATACATCGTACATGCATGCTCTCAACCTCACACAAACTTCTCCTTTGTGGCATATATGCACCCCAAAACATCAAAAACCTTTAATACTCAAATGTGATGTTTGTTAGAGTACAATACAGGCCAAGGGTGTATTACTACCAAGAGGTATTTCATGTCCGATTAACACTCGATTTATTACTTTGAACAATTAGATGTTTCATCGAACATCCATTTTTAAGTATTTATTAACATTTATTCAATGTACAGGTAGAAGTTGGTTACAAATTTTTTGCTGCCTATATTTGTTAGTTAATAGAAAAGAGTAAAATGTACGGTAATATTGAAAAAAAAAAAGTAAAATTGTTTATATTTGTACAATAGCAAGACGTGCAAGTATTCTCTGAGATTTTCGTGGGTTATACTAATCATATGGTTATGAAAGGGATTAATTAAATATTTGAGGGTGAAAATAGGGACAAGATGTAAAATGAATACTCTCTCTACTCGAGACACACAACCTATTATTTTGTTTGCTTCTTTACCATGAACTTTGGGTTTGGGGTGTCATCATCCTACATATCAATATCATGATTATCCCTGATTAAAATAATTTATCAACACATTAGTTTACTGATTAAAAATTTTATTTTATTTTATATTTGACTTTTAATATTTTATTGAATATGTGCTTTTGAAGGGTATTTATACTGTTATATATGGATTATCTCGAACGGGATAATTATTTGAAAGCAAAGGTATAATTCAAATTACCGAAAAAGAAGAGCCATACTTATTTTTTTTTATCGATTGAAGTGATAAAATACTATTTTAATAATTTAAATTTTATCAAAAAATCTTTCAAAATTGTGAACTATTAGTAATTATCAATTTATACATGAAATTAATTTAACAATTTATGCCTTCTATATCGAATATGTACTTTGAAATTATTTATAAACAGGTGAAATGAATATAAAATATATTTTCTGTAATTTTACATTTGAATTCAATAATGATGTCACCCCAAGCTATGCGTGACGTTATGTGGTCATTTCAAATGACAAATAAACAATCAAGTATATTACGAGCAGAAAAAATGTCACAACATACTAATATCTAGTCTTTAATAACTAGATAACGATTTTGACTTTGCCTCCCTAACGATTGTTAACGAGTATAAACCCATATTTCAGAGATAAGATGTTGGCTTGTGTAAAAATGCGATTTGATTAATTGAGACCAAGTAAGTGAATGAAATTGTGTGGAATAATCACTTGGACCATTAGGATCAATCTACTAAAAATCAAAAGGAAGTTTGATCGTTGACATTGGTCCACTTTGATTGTGTCGTCCAATTATATGATAATTGACCACACTAAATATGACACGTAGGTTGCATTTGTATAACATTATAAAAATATTTGTTTAAAATCAGTTGGTTCTCTGATGCTGCCAAAATAAGTGAACGAAAATAATTAATTCTTCAAAAAGTGGAGTCAATACAAAATGGAAATTTCCATTTGGATAGAAGAAAAAAGTTACGGAAGCCTTACACTATCTCACACGAGGGTGGGTTCTGCGCAATAAAAACGTAAAAACAAAAAATCCCCACCCCCCCGAGTGTCTGTAAGGCTTTTGTAACTGTACATGTAGCCTGCTTCATACAAAATGTACCCACACCCCAATCGATGAAGATGGACTCAAACGAGTAATAATTTTGTTGATCAAAATACATTTCGTAATAATCGTTTAGAATAAATAAAATTCCGATTTTTATGAGTTTACGATTTTCAATTTAATCATTCAAATTTAAATAACAAGTCTCATTCTCTTGTTCGTCACTTTTCTCCGATTTTCTACCGAACCAGAACATATGTGCTTTATTTCTCACTTTGGTGATGCTTAGGGGGCTAACTAACCGTTACACAAGATACAATGCAGATAGAGATGCCATTATCTTCATTAAAGCTATTTTTTTTTTCTCTGGACTAAGATTCTTCCATATTTTGAGCCTTTATATTATACCACACAAAACTGCTAATAGACAAATTCAATTGGGTCCATTAGTTTTTGTTGTTTTGTTCCCACCACGCTATACTATCTCATCAACTCACGGCACGATTCAAGTTAAATTAGAAGTATAAAGTGAACGGTGCTAACATGATTCAAGTTTTGATGATCAAGGTCGGATCTAGTTTTCAGGTTAGCGTGGCTCAATAAATTTTGTACGCTATGTTGTATTCGACGTTTGGAAATTTTTGCAATCCGGGTCTCTGGCATTGGCCACCACAACCGAATCAACATAACAGCTAGTTAAATTAGGTATGAATTATGAAAATTGAAATTTTGGGCACTTACGAAAAGACAAGGTTAAATTAGGTATCAATAAGAAAAATATTTAAAAGTAAATCTTACCATAACTTTGTTTTAAGTTACGACGATTGGTTCAACCATCAAAACTCCATCGTTAATTTTGTTTTTATTTTTGTTTATTTTTTCTATTTTACGTATCAATCGATGTCACAAATAATTCTTAGAACATATTTAACACATGTATATGTTTTGCCCTTTTCGGAAATTTTTACTTTTGACCCCCAACAA
The DNA here is from genome assembly GCA_903798385.1 of Fraxinus cuspidata. Classification (NCBI taxonomy): domain Eukaryota; kingdom Viridiplantae; phylum Streptophyta; class Magnoliopsida; order Lamiales; family Oleaceae; genus Fraxinus; species Fraxinus cuspidata. The sequence continues at coordinate 6,411 of CAIGRP010097697.1, forward strand.
AATTGAGAGATGCAGTATGGGTACAATAAATTTCTCCGCAAGATTATAAAATTGACCGCGGTAGAATTTTTTATTTTTACTGTTACAATCTCTCTCTCTCTCTCCACCCCCCCCCCCCTCTTTATGGCCTTTATTAGTTATCACTGTCTCTCAGTATTCCAACTCCCTTGCTTCACATACACTTTCTATATACTTACGCAATGGAACTTGCTTATATAGAGAGAAAAATTGAAGAGGCTAGAGTGAGAAACACAAAGGAAAGAAATTTACGGAAAATATTCGGAAATTATTTGTGGTTTTGAAGTTAAAAAAGTGATTTTCCGTTTATCTTTTTGTGGGTTTTGGTGATGGGAGATCTGGGTTGAAAGAAGTGTGTGGACAAATGGCTAATTCAGAGGTGTCGATCGACGAATGTTCAAAATCCTTGATGTCGGAAAAAAATATTGGCGCCGGAAAGGGTAATTTGGACGATTTTATCTGTAGTACTTAGTTTGTGGCTGGACTCTTTTTTTTTTTTTTTATGGGTGATTTACAGTGGATGCTGAGGCAGCGTTGTACTCGGAGCTATGGAGGGCATGTGCTGGTCCTTTAGTTACTGTGCCTCGTGAACAGGAGCTCGTTTTCTATTTCCCCCAGGGTCACTTAGAAGAGGTTTTTGATTGTTTTGATTTTTATTTTTTTTGTGCTATCTGCATGATAAATAATTATTCATTGATATGGTTATTGTTAGCTGCCCTTTGCGTTGTTCATTTGTGAAGTTGCCTTTATTGAGACTATGCTTATTAGCTGATTTTTTATTTTTATTTTTATTATTTTTGTTTACAGGTGGAGGCAGCGACTAGCCAAAGTGCAGACCAGCAGATGCCCGTGTACAATCTTCCGTCCAAGATCCTTTGCCGAGTGGTTAATGTTCTGTTAAAGGTAATTTGCTTGTTTGATATTTTAACAATTTGGTTGTTTTTGTATCTATAAGCTTTTGTAATTTTTTTACTTTAATTATGTTTTCTTTGATTTTTAATTTTTTTTTATTATGTGTGTTTCTCTGTGAATAGGCTGAACTGGATACAGACGAGGTGTTTGCACAAGTAACCTTGATGCCTGAAACTAATGTAAGTTGAATCATGATCACTGGTATACTAGAACTACAAATTTATAATTTTGAATTGAATTTCCTTTGTACCTTTTTGATGGCTTGTTATTTCAGCAAGATGAGCACGCAGTAAAGAAGGAACCTTTCCCACCATCCCCACCTTGTTGTCGAGTGCATTCTTTTTGTAAGACGTTGACTGCCTCAGACACCAGCACACACGGGGGATTCTCAGTCTTGAGACGACATGCCGATGAGTGTCTACCCCCTCTGGTTAAGATTTTTTAACCTCAATCTGCTGTCTTATGTGTGGATTTCCATTTGTTGGAATTCAAAGTCTCAAAGGTCATTTGTTTCCCGTGACAGGACATGTCACGACAACCTCCAACCCAGGAATTGGTGGCAAAAGATTTGCATGGCAACGAGTGGCGATTCAGACATATCTTTCGTGGTAGGCAATAAAGACAAACTTTTCTTCATCACCCTAGCACATGCTTGCAGTGTCATTGAAGATGTCTGCTCTAGCGGTTGATGAAAATGAACCAAAAAGTGAAATCTATTAATATAAATGATATAATTCATTGGAACTAATAAAAAGCCTGAACTAAATGGGGCATTAAATTTTTCTAGGTGGAATGCTTTTAAATTGGTGTAGTATGGGGTTAATTTAATGGATATTTTTGTTCTGCTTCAATACACTTCTCTCAAATTGTTTTTGGCTATCCATTAAAGGTTTTGGTAGGATTGTTGACCTATAATTGTAATTAATTTACTAAATTCCAGGTCAACCACGGAGGCACCTCCTTCAGAGTGGTTGGAGCGTCTTTGTGAGTTCAAAGAGGCTTGTTGCAGGGGATGCCTTCATATTTCTAAGGTTTGGTGCAATCTTAACGTCTCCATGTCTATACTAACTTATTTTCATGTGTGACGTGTAATGTGGAATTTGTAGGGGTGAGAATGGGGAGCTGCGAGTAGGCGTTAGACGTGCCATGAGACAAGAAGGCAATGCACCATCGTCAGTCATATCTAGTCACAGTATGCATCATGGTGTGCTGGCAACAGCTTGGCATGCCAATCAGACTAAAACCATGTTTACAGTGTATTACAAGCCCAGGTATGTGATTTGAATTATTTACTTGTGGTGTTTACTGCAGTCTGACTGCCAAAATAAAACTGTTAAACATGTCAAAGATTAATTTATAAGTTATGAGGGTTCACAACGGGCTGTTGTCAACAAGCAACAAAATGAAAGACCATTTACAGTTTTATAAGTTATGGAGGAGGCTGAAATTTATTGTTTCTTTTATTTTTCTATATCTCTGTATGCGATTGAATTTTGCTGCAGTAAGCATGTGACTTTGCTTTTGTCACATAAGTATCTGATGTTAAGCCATAAAAGTGTGCTTAGTATATTGAAGAATATGATGATAAGGATTATATTGCGCGTTTCTCACTCTTCTAATTGACATTCTACTTTAATATCTGTGGCAGGGTGAGCCCAACTGAGTATATTGTCCCTTATGATCAGTACACGGAGTCCATGAAAAATAATTATGCTATCGGAATGAGGTTTAAAATGAGATTTGAAGGTGAAGAAGCTCCAGAGCAGAGGTAGGCGGCAAGTTAGCACCCTGAAGCATAGACTGCGCTGTTAGGAGTATTTGCAAAATAGTTATCTTCTGATTTGATGACGTTACGATTAAATGTTAATTCAAAACGTTTTTAGGTTTACCGGAACTATAGTTGGTATTGAGGATGCTGATCCTAAAAGATGGCCAGAATCAAAATGGAGATGTCTGAAGGTAGTTGCTCCTGTATTTGATGAAGCATGTTCCCCCTTTTTAGATCTCATGCTGAAGTTGTATCTCTTAATCCTACATTAAGGTGCGATGGGATGAAACTTCCACCATTCCTCGTCCTGAGAGGGTTTCACCCTGGGAAATAGAACCTGCTCTAACTGCTGCTGCTCTTAATCCACTTCCAGTGTCCAGGCCAAAGAAGCCTCGATCAAACATCTTGCCCTCATCTCCAGTCTCTTCTGTCCGTACAAGGGAAGGTATTTTTCAATCCAACTGAGTTATCTTTTGGCAAATAATTTTTTTTTTTTAATTTATATCCAGCTGACTCATATATGTTCCATATATTCGTCGCAATGTAGCTTCATCTAAGATAACAGTGAACTCTTCAGCAGCCAGTGGTTTTCCTAGAGTCTTGCAAGATCAAGAGTTTTCCACCTTGAGAGGCACCTTTGTGGAGAGCTATGAGTCGGACTCTTCAAAAATACCAATGATATGGCGATCTTCATTAGATGATCGGAAGGTTGATGTTGTTTCCACGACAAGAAACTATGGATCGGATAAAAGGTTTCCTCTGGGAAGGCAAGAGTCATCATTCACGGATCTCTTATCAGGTTTCGGGATGCAGAACAATTCCTCCCATGACTTGTATGTGGCTTCTGGTGATCAAGCAGGACCTATCACAAAGCGTAGAATACAAGAGCATGAAGAGAAATTCAAATCAATTGGAAACACGAGGGCTATTAATCCTTCTGGTCCATCACTTAATTTGATGGATTCTAGTATGAAAACTCATGGACAAGTTGCTGATACATGCTATCAGATGCCAGGGGATATGAGATATGGTTTCAGACCGTATACGATGATACCTGATCACAGAGCTGAAAATTTGCCAGGTAATTGGTTGATGCCACCACCAATTTCACCTAATCTCAAAACACCACCCATGTCTAGAGAGCTGGTGCCGAAGTCTGCATTTCAAAAACAGCACAATGACGTGAAACTTAAAGAAGAGAACTGCAAGCTCTTCGGTATTTCCCTTATAAGTAGCTCCATTCCAATGGAGCCTGCATTGTCACAAAGAAATGCTTCTGTTGAGCCAGCAGATCGCATGCATCTTGGGGTGAACTCTCATAAATCCACCGCACTTGAATATAATCAAAGATCTGATCAATTGAAGGGCTCAAAATTTGTGGATAATCAAGTTACCAGTAGTGAGCTGGAGAAACAATGTCAAACCCATGTTCCTGTTTCCAGCGGCAGGGAAGTCAAAGGTCATTTTGGTTCAACAAGGAGTTGCACCAAGGTTTTGATTTGGACTTCTATATTCCTTTTCAATGATACTGTTATTCACTTCTAGTATAAAATGGCTTTGCTATCTTTATTATTTTCATTTCAGGTTCATAAGCAGGGTATCGCACTTGGTAGATCTGTGGATCTCGCCAATTTCAATAACTATGACGAATTGATTGCTGCATTAGATGATCTCTTCGAATGTAATGGTGAGCTGAATTATCGGAATAAGAATTGGCTTCTGGTGTATACTGATGATGAGGATGATATGATGCTTGTTGGAGATGACCCATGGGAGTAAGATATCCTTCTTGCTTCTCACTAACATGTTCTGAAAGTATAGATTAATTTCGATCACCAAAACTCATTAATATTGTCTTGATTTTGACTGATGCACATGTATCTCTTGATAAAATAGTGAATTCTGTAGCATGGTTCGAAAGATCTTAATTTGTACGAAAGAGGAGGCCCAACGCATGAACCCAGGGACCTTTAATTCAGAAGGAGAGGATTATTCATCAGTTGCAGAAGGCTTGGATGCCAATGAAGCGAAGGATCTACAACGTCCTTCAACAGCAAGCCCAAAGGATTGCTAAGTTGTCCGCCGCTATCTAGGTAGTAGTTTTTTATTTTCAACTTTAAAAGAGCTACAAGGAAAACGAATAGTCATACAACTGCTAATTTATTCTGTTAACTGCTCATGTAGTGCCCTTTTTATTAAATTTCTTTTTGGGAATGTGATAAGCGTGTTGAAAAATGTGTGGATATCTGTTTGGGAAGAGCTTGGGGCCATATGGAGAATAGGAGTTAAAATGGGAAAATTGGATTCTGATTCTCTTTCGACGTCTTCTCATTTTTCTTTTTGAATGAATTATCTCTTGTAGTTTTGTTTATGATTACATAATATTGACATGAAATTGAATGTTACTGGAGGATCTGTGATGGCGGCTAATCACTGATCCTGCCGCTACGCAGGATATACAAATGCATGGCGTAGAGGAGACTTTATCCATCGGCTATCGAATTTTGGGGACATCAGAAAGCAGATGCTTATATAGTCCCTTCAACCTCTCGATGGCTGGACTCTGTATAGTTGAGGATTTTCAGTCTCTGCTGTTTAAACCCGTCTCAAGGCCAATATATTTCACTGTATAGTATACGATGAAATACTAATCGTATTACAGGCAAGGCGTAGATGCCATATTTTGCTTTTCAACCATTCAACCTTGTACATTTCCACTTTTATTTTGTGAGTATTAATGTAAGAGGTTAATACATACCCGCTATCCCTTATCGTGGTTATCTGTATTATTGAATCAAGTATGAGAGCATAATATGTATGGTATCATCATCATTTTGCCTGCTAAAGATGGAGAGAATGGTTCCCATATTTGAAGTTCTTGTGCACGTCGGTTTTCTAGCTGCCATAGGAGAGAGATTGGTTTGAAAGGTAATGTATTTTGTTTGGTCATTCAGGAATGAGTTAGTATTTTTCAGATTGCAAGATTTTTGCACCAAATGGTTCTCTCTTGCTTTATTCTGTGGCGTCCTTCGTCAGTTCTACATCCCAACTTGACTTCTATTTTTATTATTTTAGTTTATAAATAAGTAAATGTAATGGAAAATGTGAATATTGTAATCTGTCCTACTTCGTCTTCCAAATATCGCAGACAAAACTGGGATGGGGAGGGTCTCGCCCTTGCCCGGCTACCATTCCTAATAACCATGCAAAATATGACCCATGCGCAAGACATGAGGTTCTAATGGTAAAAAAATTGACTAATTTGATGTACTGGGAATGATGTGTATTGCGGAACCTCGTTTCAAGATTTTCGAAACGGTGATTTACGGGTTCAGTTCTACGTTACCATTCTTTAACAAACAACCAATTTAAACGGTTCTAACTTTCAATCAATATTTACCTTAGTTGCTTCCCAATTTAACCCATAAAGGATAAGATGAGGCCAAGAAGAAATCAATGAAAGAGGCACAAAGGGAGAGCAAAAAGAAGGAAGAAGGCACGTGTTTTTGGCCTAAGCAGGCTGCTGTTTTCTCTCACACGATGGCCACGTTTTTCCTCTCTTTCATACACAGAGCAGCCACCTGTTTCACCTTATGGCGGCCGGTTTTTGGAAGCAGAAAGCACCCGCGTTTCCTTCTCTCTAATGCACAAATCACACACACAACCGCTGGGGTCAAAAGCAACATATACATATATATATATATATATGATATGTTAGCCTTTAGTTGGATCAATAAGAGTGTCAAATGGACCAAAATCAAAAGTCATCCAATTAGTAAATATATGGCAGTGAACGATATTAATTTATGGACAACTTACAAAAATACCCATACAATGAAAAATATTTTTGAAGTAAAAAAAAAATCGAAACAATATCACTTTTTTAAAGTTAATTATCACTTTTTTATTAAAAAATGATATACCATCTCATTTTAATTAAAAAGTGATGTTTGCCACTCAAAAAAAGTGATAGAAAAAAGTGACAAATACTATGAAAGGGACAGAAATTCAAAAAAGGGATATAAATTAAAAAATGTGACAAACATTCAAAAAGTGGCAAACACTAATCAAAACTTTGAAATCAGTTTAATAAAGTGACAGAAAGTGAGAAATTGACGAATAAAAAAAAGTAACAAAACAACAATCAAGACCTTAAAATCAATTCAATAAAATAACGGAAATAAAAAAAAAACGACAAAAACTAAAAAAAATGATAACACTCAAAAAAAAATTAACAAAAATCTAAAAAAGTGACAAAACACCAATCAAAACCTTGGAATCAGTTCAATAAAGTGACAAAAAATAAAAAAAAGTGACGAAAACTCAAAAAAGTGACAAAACACCAACCAAAACCTTGGAATCAGTTCAATAAAGTGACAAAAAATAAAAAAGTGATGAAAACTCAAAAAAGTGACACACTCCAAAAAGTGACAAATACCCAAAAAGTGAAATAATATTTAACATCAATAAAAACCTTAGAAGAGATCCAAGGGATGGTTAATTTTCTTTTGCATGTTGTCTATTTGTGATTATGCTTCACTTCTATTAACTAAAAATAGAACATAACTTCATTTTTAGAAACATAATTACCAATAAGTTGGGAGTGATAAAATTTTAAAAAAGTGACAAATTTCTTTCTAGGATCAAACTTTTTGATTCTCCCGTGTCAATGAACCATCGAGATACGTCACTGTCAAACTCTAGAGTTGCATCCCCAATGAAAAAGATTCCACATTCCACTCAATACCAATTACCAAGATTTTAATAGCAAGAATTCACATACATGAACATTTTATACATCCCATACATGCAAGTGCACACCAAGTACATAAAATATGTACGAGCATTAAAGGAATACATTACACAATGAAATGAAAAGATCCCTGATTCTACTAAAAGCTTGTGCACAACATAAAATGTTGGCCAAAGGAAAGGACCTCATAAAGGGGATGGCTGAGAGGGGTTGTGTCATCAGACTACTGACTTGGGATGCACTTGTGAAGCTTTACATTGACGTCAGAGAAGTAGAAAAAGCCCACTCCATACTGCTAAACGTTGCTAAGAAGAAAAGGGGCAAACCAATGTTTAGTTCATACATGACAGTTATGGACTAATATGCTAAGAGAGGTGACATCCATAATGCTGATAAAATGTTCATTACATAAAATCACATTCCACAAAACCCTTCAAATACCAACCCCAAAACATGTTTTCTTCCTGCAGCCTTTTCTTGTGCATATGTTCTTCCTCACAATGCTAAAACAGGAAGGCAATGATATAGAACAAGATTACAATCTATTCTTGCATCCATTGAGTATAATGAAATTTCCAATTTCAATGTGCATTATCTACTAAGTATGATAAAAAATACATAATATTCTAAAGAATTTTCATTGCAAACAATTTTTTCAAACCATATTACTTCATCTTTTAAGTATACGTCCCGATAATTGCCAACAAGAACAACAATGATTCTATGTTAAAAGCATACCGATGTTCAAGTTGCAACTAAAATAAAGATTCAAGTGTCTATGAAGGATTACCCACAATATATTGAAAATCATAATTATATACACCCATTATTAACACAATCAACTTAATTCATTTGGAAAATAAACTACCACTAGGGACACCAACCACTAAAACCCCAGAAGAATAGCTTTTTCACGTCTTATTTAGACCATTTTTCATTTATATGTTCATTTTCTTAATCGAAAAGACCCCAAAAATATCATTTTGTTTCAAAATTTATTAAATATTTCCCAGTATAACTAAATAAACTAGCATAAAATTTCATTCATAAGAAATCAAAATCACATTGAAATAAATAAACATAAAACAATTAAAATCAAGACCAGAAAAAATATGTTGTCGAACTTTGGTGCCAATCTTGGGGATGATGACTTAGGTGTAGGCATTAGCGAGGATTTTGGGGTGCACGATTAGGGATGACAAAAAAAATCAGTTTTAACCCGAATTTGTGGGTCCCGCCTCGAACGGGGTGAAGATTATCCGTCTAATCGGGTAAACATGGCAATGACGGGATGAGGGTTATTGCCTCGAAGTGGGTATGGGACGAGTACGGGAATCATAGTCCCCGTCTCGTTACCCATCCCATTTAAAGTTAATTTTAAATTTAAGTTTTTTATCAAACAAAAATAATAGATTTATTATATTTTTAAAGAGAATATAAGTTGTTTCTAACAAATTGGTAAAAAAGTAATAATATTTAATAAGTAAAGGCATAAAAAAATAAAATAAATAAAAAATGAAAAGAAAAAATAAATGAAGCGATAAATGGGGGCAGGGACTTGCCTCGCCCGCCTCGCTTTAAATGGGTATGGAGATGGGGTGATGTAATAAAAATACCTGATGGGACGTGGATGGAAATGACCGACCCGTCTCACACACGCCCCGTTGCCATATCGATGCACAATTGGGGTTTTACTTTCCTTCGGTGATGGTGTACTTTTGGGAAAGATGATTTAGGGTGTGCACGTGATTAAGTAGGGGTGGATTTGAGCGATTAATTACGGGAGTAAAAGTTTTAATTAGTTTCAAGGTATAATTCTAATTTATTAATTTTGGATGGTATTGGGTCTAATTATTTCTTAATTTCTTAAACTAGTTCCAACGGCTCACGTTGTTTTCGGGTTAAACCTTTGAATTTGATTGTTGGTAACAATTTCACTCATCGGCCAATACCTATAAAATTCAATTCGACGTTTATATCATCGCTCGAAATTTATTGGATATCAAAACCCAATAATATGTGTTGAAATAGAGAGTGAGAATTTGTCTACTAGAAAAATTTTGAATGAGGACTCGAGTGTGTGAAATTTTGAGATATCACCTATAATTTTACCTTGTATATAAGAAGAGAAAGGATAATTGACGAAAAATGTTTCAACCGTTTATGTTTATCGTGCAAATTATTTTTAATGTTTCAATTTTGACATTTGGAATGCTCGAAATATTTTTACTTTCCATTTCTTTATTGTAAAATGACTAATTTATCTTTAATAAACAAAAGGGTAGTTATTTCACATTGCATATTTTATTTATTACATTACATTACACTTTAATTTTATTTAAGTCCATCAATCTTTCTTTACTGTAATACTTATATCCTAGACTTTATTTTTTACCCATTTTTATCCTCAATATTTTATTAATTAACACATCTCATATCTTATATAAGTCTTTGCCTAACAAGTCTGTTCATAGGCGTAGTATTTTTTCCCCATTTTAAAGCATACAAAAAAATATTTTAGCTGAAATTATCATCAAAGATGAGATTTGTTAATTATAATAGAATGTTTAAAATAAAAATTCGATGAAAAAGAAGTATGGATAAAGATTTTACGAAAAGGAAAAAAATTGAGGACATTAAAATGTGGTGCTATTAATAAAAATTGAGGCGTGAATAAAATTACCCAACCAAAAAGAGAGGAAGGAAGGAAGGAAGGGAAGAACAAATAATTGTGACTAGAGTTTTAAATTTTTTAAAAATGTGAGTCTCACTTAAAATAACTAAAAATATTTTTGTAAGAGGAAAATGGGGTAGACGGGTTGGTCATTTTACGAGACTTCCACGGACGAAATGGATGGTAAAAATATTTAATGCATAGAAATACTGGTATGTAAGCATCCATTTGAACGCCATTGCTTATTCAAAATATATTTTGGAATAGTATTTTGATGGAGAATGTATAGTGAAAAAAAAAAAGAATTTTTATTGAATTTGTTTGTAATATTATTATTTTTATTGAATAATGTGTGATTGAAAATAAGAAAAAAAATGTATTTTGTAAATAATGAAATCAAATAAGTGCTAAATGAAAAAATTGAAATGATAAATAATTTGTACAATAAAGACGAAGGATAATGATGTTTTGGGACAATTAGCAAAAGGAAAAGCAGCAAACCAGTCCATTTTCATCCACATCTATCTCTGTATCTTCTACGTCACTCTCTTCCCCACCTAAAAGCCGGCCGTCCATTTTACGGCCTCTTTCTCTTCCGTATTCAGAGACCTTATTAATTATCGCATTCCTCTTCCTGTTAATCTATTTCATTCAGGTAAAGTTTTTGTTACCATGTTGACCTAATTTATATTTTGTGTATTGATATTACGTTTCTGTTGATATCTTTGGTTTCTGGGTTCATTTGAGGCTAATTGAATGTTTTTTCTATTTTGTTCTCGTAACCGGGTGGTTTTTGTTTTAAAAATCTGATCTTTAGCTTTACCGATTAAAGTTTGTGACGTTGAGTTAATTTTTCTTTCTGAATTAATTTGTTAAAAATATGTTACTAATATTGGTGATGAAATGAAATGTTAGCTACTATCTGTTATTTTTCTATGGTTGATTTTAGATCTGAGTTAATACTAATTGAAAGAGCTAATACTTTTCTATTTTTATGTGCATTTATCATCTCTCCAGCTTGTATGATTTGTTATTAGCTTAACTCTTCTTTCATTTGATTTGTTTTTCTGTATTTTTACCCCAAACGTATTCTCTTCTTGTTTTCTTTGGGTGGTAAATGTCATAGATTTATTTGCCTGTTAAATGATGAATTCTGTGATAATAATATGAGCTAAAGTGTTCTCTGAAATCCACTGTATTTTTTATTTTATTTATTCATTTTTTTTGTGTTTGTTGCCTGACTTATTAAACTGCTTTGCGTATATGCTACCATGACTTTGACTAACTAGAGTTCATATAGTTCAATTCTATGCATCTCAGCTGTGCCTGAATTTGGCTACTTAAAGAAAAAGAACTAAAATAAACTATTGTCTTTTTGTGTAGTATTGTGGTCTCTAGAAGCCCATCTGTATTGTACCCTTTTTTGAGGTTCAAATTTACTCGTTCCATACTCGAAGAGTTATGTTTTCATTCAGTCTTTGCTTTCTGATTGTTCCCCTCACCTAAAGTATTTCATTCCTTGGTTTGAGATTATGGAATTACAAGTTGAACATAGCGGTGAGTGTGCAATCCCTTAAGCCAACTCCCATGATTTAAGATGATTTGTTAGATTTATGTTTTAAGAAATTGTTGTTTTATGTATATTCAGATCTCTGTATAAAATTTCAGAGGCCTTTCTGCTTTATTTTAGCCTTCAGTTGCATTGACTTTACACGTGTTGAGGTGACTATCTTGTGTTCTCCTGGAGTATAGTAACGTGGACTTTGCCCCCAAATCTGGAACTCTGGGTAATTAGGTAGTTGGATCCTTTCATGTCCAAACACCCATTAATTGACCCTTTTTGTTTCTTCTAGAAAACAAAACATTATAATTATAAGATGTTTCTAGGTTATAGAGTGAACAATGCATATTCGTTGAAGATGGGATTCATTTTCTTGTTATGGTGTACTCCTTGTAACATTGATGTGCTTCTGTTCAAGCTCCTCACACGAAGAAATTTTAGCAGATTATGCTTGCTATTATATGTTGCCATAACATTATTTAGTGCTCACAACTATATAATGGTCTTTTGATTTCAATCTTAGCTGGCTAATTGTCATTTCTTATATGCAGATCTGCTTAATGCAATCATGGCGAGGGCTTTACTTCAGTCAACTAATAACCTTAATATAGTTGCCGGTGAAAGGAATGGACAGTTCAAGGGATCTAGGAGCACAAATAGAATGGTTACAATGCTGTGTAGTTTACAAACAATGCCTCTAAGGATCAGGAATTTCTCAGGATTGCGAGGATCTAATGCCTTGGATATGATGCTGAAGCAAACTGGCCAGACACTCCAATCGAAGGTAGTTGGTGTCACTTCTGTCGCACGACGAAGAAAATGCCGAATTGCACCACGAGCCATGTTTGAGCGCTTTACAGAGAAGGCAATAAAAGTTATTATGCTTGCACAAGAGGAGGCAAGACGGCTTGGGCATAATTTTGTCGGAACTGAGCAGATTCTGTTGGGACTTATTGGTGAGGGCACTGGCATTGCTGCTAAGGTTCTCAAATCCATGGGAATTAATTTGAAAGATGCCCGTGTGGAGGTGGAGAAAATAATTGGAAGGGGGAGTGGATTTGTTGCTGTGGAGATACCTTTTACTCCTCGTGCAAAGCGTGTTTTAGAACTCTCACTAGAGGAAGCTCGCCAGCTAGGTAACCTTTTTATTTTCTCTTTTACTGTGTGCTAGTTTCTTGAGAGTGTTGTTGCCCTGGGACAACTGTTCCTGTTACACATGTTAGGTTCTTACTTCATCGACTCATAATACAAAATTTTGATGTTCCTATCTTATTTCACTTTACTTGGGGTAGCATATAAATAAAGATTCTATTTATATGTTGGCTTTAATTTAGCCTCAGGACAGAAGATTATTTGTGTGGTTTTGAGTTTCAATTCTTTTGATCTGTAATTTGATGTTAATTTATTTCCTTTTGATGTAGGTCATAATTACATTGGATCAGAGCACTTGCTGCTGGGATTGCTTCGTGAGGGTGAAGGTGTGGCAGCTCGTGTTCTTGAGAATTTAGGTGCTGACCCAAGTAATATTCGTACACAGGCAAGAATTGCTACTTCTCTTTGCTTTATATCTAATAATTTGTGATTCCCTCAAAAACTGACTGTATGTTGATCCCTTTGGGTGATTAGGTTATTAGAATGGTGGGTGAGAGTGCAGAAGCTGTTGGTGCTGGTGTTGGAGGTGGGAGCTCAGGCAACAAGATGCCTACACTGGAGGAGTATGGCACTAATTTAACTAAGCTCGCCGAGGAGGTGATTTTCTTCTCGACGTCTGCATGTATTAACTTTTCATAAAGAGCTAACAGGTGCTTGATATCTTGGTTTTTTAGGGTAAATTGGACCCTGTTGTTGGAAGGCAGCAGCAAATTGAACGCGTCACTCAGATTCTGGGGCGGCGTACAAAAAATAACCCCTGCCTTATTGGAGAACCTGGTGTTGGGAAGACAGCTATTGCGGAGGGCCTTGCTCAGAGAATTGCCAGTGGGGATGTTCCCGAGACAATTGAGGGGAAAAAGGTAAGCTACTAGATGAAGGCTTGAAAAGAAATAGGCAGATTTGTTAGCCGGTACCCTGAGGAGGCCAAGGTTGTGTTTAGCACTCTGGATAAGATTGTATAAGGAATTTAGTATGAAATTAGAATATATAGTACTGGGTGGATGGTATTATGGTGGATAATATATTCTAATTTTTTTAGTTAAAAAATATCAGCTAACCATAGAACATAATGCGGATGGTGGAGTTGGATTTAGGCGGGATAAGATAACATAATGTAAATGATATTCTTTTGAATGAAAATCAAAGAATATTATCCACCTTTATCCAGTATAATACGATCTGCCTATTATAATCTATTCTAATTTTATACTATCTAATCCGATACGCCAAATGCAACCTAAATTCTCGTGAGTAAGAGTATGAGTTGGATGGCTTTTCTCAAGGGCCCCAATTTGGTAACGCTGGATGAATTTGAATAGTTCAGTTCTTTTCCCACTTTGTAGTGGATCTTGGAGATCCACTAAGAATTTGAAAAAGAAATTCAAAAAGAAGTATCAAAACAATTCCCTACACATGCATTATTGCCAAGATCCACTAAGAATTTGAAGAAGAATTTCAAAAAGAAGTATCAAAACAATTCCCAACACATGCATTATTGCTAATTTGTCCTTTCATTGGTGTTTCAGTTGTACGAGGATTTGTATGAATTTTATAAATTATTTGTGTTATCTGGATTCAGAACAAAATGTATTAGAGTATACGTGATACCGATATCCACACTCCCTTCATCTTACGTGCTTTCAGTTTTTATATTTCGTGACTATAGTTTTATGTCTAGTGGTATACGGCTAGTTACTAATTTAATGCATTTTTATTAAATACTGAAAACCTATAGTATTTATGTGATAGTAATAAAAGTTCCATATGGATCCTTACAGGTTATAACCCTTGATATGGGTCTTCTTGTTGCCGGGACAAAGTATCGTGGTGAATTTGAGGAAAGGCTGAAGAAATTGATGGAGGAAATTAAACAGAGTGATGAAATTATACTTTTTATCGATGAAGTACACACATTGATTGGAGCAGGAGCAGCAGAGGGGGCGATTGATGCTGCAAACATCTTGAAACCTGCACTCTCTCGGGGTGAATTACAGGTTGGCGGATTCCAAATTTGACCATCAACTCATCCATATATAGCGTACAGATGCATTTGGTGTTGTTCATCATTCATCACATTCTTAAAAATGTGAATTACTCTGCCCTGCGGACATTTTGAAAATGAGACCACAATTTCTTTAGTTTAATTATTTTTTGAGAATCTTATCTTCCTTTGTTCCACACTTCATCGCCCTTCCCACCTCAATGTTATAAATGTGTTCTGGTTCGGAAAAAAACCATTAGTGTTGAGTTCGATTGTGATTTTGCGATTTGATTCATCCGTTGTTTTTACTTTGATCTTGAAGGTCTAAATTGTAGTTGCACGGTACTTTATCCTTCCTTGAAAATTTGGACTTCCCTACCATTCCATGGATGACTTATTTTAGAGCAGATGCTCAAGTTGTGTGTACACTTGTCACTGAATTATGTTAGTGATGTTTGAGATTTGGGTAAATTGCACATATTGTCCCAAATGTTTGGTCACTTTTTCTACTTATATTCTCGACCTCTTTTTCTTGGCATCTAACTCTCCAGCCTTCTTTGTGAGTAGCAATTTTGTCCTTCTTCACGGTTTCCGTCCAAAAGACCTGTTAAAATTGTTGAAAAGGATGGCTACAAAATTGCAAAGGCCGTCAAAATTTGGAGGTTGCCATGCAAATTACCTTTTACATATCTGGATAAAAATATCCATTATTGGTAGTTTTTCTTGGTAGGGTTCCATAAAATATCTTTCTTTATGTATTTACTTTCTGCAAAGGGTTGCTCGAGTGCATTCAGCCTTGGCTTAGTGGCCGAGTGGCGCTATTAAATGACTTATAGTGACTCAAAATTTTGGTGTACTTCCATACTATCAAGTTTAATGGGATTGCTGCATGTCTAGTCCTATCTATTATGAGTCTGTACATTTGTTAGATTTTTTTTATCATGCTGATATCTGCATCAATCAGTGTATTGGGGCTACTACACTGGATGAATACAGAAAGCACATTGAGAAGGATCCAGCATTAGAAAGACGGTTCCAGCCTGTTAAGGTCCCAGAACCTACTGTGGATGAAACCATACAGATTTTAAAAGGGCTACGCGAACGATATGAGATCCATCACAAGCTTCGTTACACTGATGAAGCTTTAGTTTCTGCAGCTCAGCTGTCATACCAGTATATCAGGTAGTACTTTTTTTTGGAGAGAAAAAGGTATATTGCCATCTGTAATGTAGTGTTTACCCATTGCCATAAACAGCGTGTAGACTTATTATGACATTGAATGGGATGGAAGGATTCGAAACGTCTGAACAATGGTGCTTCTACACCCCCCCCCCACCCCACCCCAAATCAGTTTACTACGTTGTTTCATAACCAGTCAAAGGTGTATTAAGAATATTTGAAAAAAAAGCGACATTTGCTAGTTGTCTCCAGGGATATACCATGACTAATGATGAAATATTCCGGTTTAGCATCTTCAAGATGTATGCTCATATCTTCATGTTAGCTTTTCTGATTCTAGCAATAGTCACGTGTACCCCATCTTAGTCAGGCATTGCTGGTAAATCGTCAGCTTGTCTCTGAATATTCTCTTTGTATATTTCAGTGACCGCTTTTTGCCGGATAAGGCCATTGACTTGGTTGACGAAGCTGGTTCCCGGGTTCGACTTCGTCATGCTCAGGTATGGATTTTCTTAGTGATATTTTCCTTATCCGAACCAATTTATAGTGATGCTTGTATCTTTTGCAGCTTCCTGAGGAAGCTAGGGAGGTAGAAAAAGAACTCAGGCAGATCACTAAGGAGAAGAATGAGGCGGTCAGAAGTCAAGATTTTGAAAAGGTGTAGCATAACCTTGTAATATATATATATGTGCCTTTTTGTCGTCCAATAAAAGTAAGATATAGGATACTGAGTCTTCTATCACGTTTCAATTATGATGCTAATTCATAAGCTTTTCCTAGCACCAGTTTTTTCAGATGAAAGCTTATGATACTTTACTCAATGTACAGGCTGGGGAGCTACGTGACAGGGAAATGGATCTTAAGGCACAGATATCTGCTCTTATAGACAAAAACAAAGAAATGACCAAGGCGGAGAGTGAGGCTGGGGATGGAGGTCCTGTTGTGACAGAAGTTGACATTCAGCACATTGTTTCTTCTTGGACGGGAATACCTGTTGAGAAAGTGTCTACTGATGAATCTGATCGCCTCCTCAAGATGGAGGAGACACTCCACACACGGGTCATTGGCCAGGATGAAGCTGTAAAAGCCATCAGTCGTGCCATTCGTCGTGCCCGTGTTGGTCTTAAAAACCCCAACCGGCCTATTGCAAGCTTTATCTTCTCCGGGCCAACTGGTGTTGGAAAGTCGGAACTGGCTAAAGCACTAGCAGCCTACTACTTTGGTTCTGAAGAAGCCATGATCCGACTTGATATGAGTGAGTTCATGGAGAGACACACTGTTTCGAAACTCATTGGCTCACCACCTGGTTATGTTGGTTACACTGAAGGTGGACAGCTAACTGAGGCTGTTCGACGCCGTCCTTATACTGTTGTACTATTTGATGAAATTGAAAAAGCTCATCCAGATGTGTTCAATATGATGCTTCAAATTCTTGAAGATGGAAGGTTAACTGACAGCAAAGGTAGAACAGTAGACTTCAAGAACACCCTTTTAATCATGACATCAAATGTTGGAAGTAGTGTAATCGAGAAGGGGGGTCGTCGTATTGGTTTTGATCTAGATTATGATGAGAAGGATAGCAGTTACAACCGTATCAAGAGCCTGGTGACAGAGGAGCTGAAACAATATTTTAGGCCTGAGTTTTTAAATAGATTGGATGAGATGATTGTATTCCGGCAGCTCACCAAGCTGGAGGTGAAGGAGATTGCTGATATAATGTTAAAGGAGGTATTTGAGAGACTCAAAAGCAAAGATATTGAACTTCAGGTAACCGAGAGATTTAGGGATAGGGTTGTCGAGGAAGGATACAACCCAAGCTATGGAGCAAGACCACTTAGACGAGCTATTATGAGACTTTTGGAGGACAGCATGGCAGAGAAGATGCTTGCACGCGAAATCAAGGAAGGTGATTCGGTTATCGTTGATGTTGACTCTGATGGCAACGTGATTGTTCTCAATGGCAGCAGTGGTGCTCCTCACGAGCCATCTCCTGAGCCTGTCGCTGTCTAGATTGAGCTCTCATTTGGCTGTAGCCTGTTCTTTGTTTGTACTGTTGCATTTCATTTGAATTGGGCAAGAAATTATGAAGTGACTAATTGGCAGTCGAATCCAAATCTAGTCGATAAATTTATGTTCGACTATCAAGGCAAATCTGTAGACCAAGTCCAAAGGCTCCAACGACTCTACTTAAATCTATGTAGGTCTCAGGTGACATTTAGTATTAGATTTGAGAAATTTTATGAGAAAAGGATATGCTGATTATGGTAGAGGTGGAGTTATTGCTGTTACTTCAGTATCGACTTTTTAAAATTACTAGTTGTCTACCCGTACAAGGTACGGGTTGTAGTATTTCGAAGGTATTGTTAGCGTTGTGAATAGTATTGAAGTATTGAGGAGGTAGGAGTAGTAA